>LNAC01000039.1:1216256-1263810 GCA_002007465.1 Ailurus styani
AAAGAAAAGGGAAATCCTTTTTTGGCCTTCCTGTGTTTTTTTTTTTTTTCAAGGTGTATTTCCACCATACACACTGGCGGTTTCTCTGGGATAAGAGGCATCCCTGAGACCCCGAGCTGGCCCTGTCTCATTTCCCACTCAGCCCACCAGTCCCCGGGAGAACACAAGCAGCCTGAAGCCTCCCCTTTGTTCCAGCAGCAGCTGTCTGCTGGGATGAGCTCTCAAGAGCCCAGGGTAACGGTCCTGCCCTAACTGCTCACCAGCAGCTATGAAAGGAAAACAGGCCGCCACATGAACACGATGCTCTTTAATTATGAGGTCCCCCCCATGGAAGGAAGGCCAGCAGACAGGCAGACACATTCCAATTACACTAATACACCTTGTAAACATCAAATATTTTTATTCTGAGATTAAAGAGAGCCCGTATCCTCACAACACTCCTGAGACGACTGTGTATCTCAGGGCTATTGCCAGGGCTGCTGGGGAAACAGGATTTCCTCTGGTTAAAATAGACTTTCACAAAAATAACAGCCTCAAGTCTGGAGGTGGTCAAATGTGACTTCCACTGTCCCAAATCTCGATCGTGGTTCTCAAAAAGCTTTCAGAAAGGACCAAGCTCCTATACTCACGACAAACTGATTAGTCTGTCTTCATTTTCTTCCAGTTTTTACCCTAACCAGACAAAAGTCTGTGACCAGTTGGTTGCCTTGGTGAAGGCTTGGTGGTGGTGGGCCTTGAGGCTTAAATAAGGTTGCTGCATGGGTTACGTGCCTTCACTCAGTGTCCAGTCTTCCCGGGCCACATGTTCACATTGAACTAACTCAGCCATGTTTGGTTTCCCAGGTCAGCTGGGGACCAGTGGCCCAAATATGCCAAGTGAACTGTCTGGGTGACTAGCCACTGGTTCTGAGCTAACCTGAGGAGAGAGGTGGAGGAGGCTGGGGACACCCATACAAATGCCTTTCTGAGAGCAGATCTTTGGGTAGGTTGCCATCATAGGCAAAGAAAAAAAATACCCTTGTTCTTCCTGATCCTCTACCACACATAAATGTTGGGACAAATCAATGAACCCTCAGAGAGATAGGTCTTCCATTTGAACCAGTAAAACTCAACTCGCATGAGATGTAGACTCCTCCTTAGAGCAGACAACTCCACATTACAACAGTAGCTGTGTGTGGATGTCTGTGGAACAGTTGAAGGCCAATCGGTCTTTATAAGGGGCATCATAGCTTCAGTATTTAGGAGAGTTCAATATGCAGAGAAGACAGAAAGTGAATCCTTGAAAACCATCCAACTGCACATGAACAATAATTTCTAATTTCTCCATAACATTTGAATGTTTGTGTATCATTCCACCAAAGTGGGTGTTAATGGTACAAACTGAGAGAAATGATGCCCTGTGGGTTCCTCTGCAGGAACATAGCCTCTCTGGCACAGGGTGAGGAGGTGATCAAGAATCTAGAACCAATGACTCTTCCACCTTAATGGCTCATGTGGTAAAGCTTCAAAACACTTAGGTACTACTTGAATGGATCTAAAATTGGGCAGGACCTTGGCACTGAGGTAACATAGATAAATGCTTTTAACTAAAAAAGAGTCTAGTGGAAAAGTACAATAGGAATGAGAATGCCAAAGGAATACTTCAGGTATTGGAAGACTGGAGGTTGTCCTTGTATGGGCATGATAGATTTCTGCTCGAATGTACTGTATTTGACTACAAATACCAAATTCTCACTACCTAGTATATTTGGGGAACCTCTCTTAGTTTAAAAAATTACTTTTCCTTTTTTCTTAGACTTGATGTGGAAATCATTACAGAAAAAGTGACAAGTGATTTCACTGCCAACTCCAAATTTGTTTTTACTTTTCGTAAAAACTGAAAGTGATGTTTCTGAGCAGAAATGGATATGCATCCTAAGGACAGCCTTTTTTTATGAAATCAAGTCGATATCAAACTTTTTTTTACTAGAATTACTAATGCATTACGAAGACTCGTATTTCTTTAAATAGAAAATAAAAGTCTACTTTCCCATAACTTAGATCAGAAAGGCTGTTTCTTGTTTGCTGGGGGTTTTTTTATAGTTGCAGCTTAAATTCGGGATGATTTTTATGAGGCAAGGAAGACGTAGATCCTTCTGCAAAAAGAGGAACTTTCACAATTAGTGAAAACCAAGAGTGCTGACATGAGGGGCCAGGCCAGGGGAAGATGATGTTACCACAGGGCTGCGGTGAAGGGAAGCCAAGCCCCCCAGCCTACCTTCCCTGCCTGCGAGCCAAATTCATACCCACCCCCACACGATGGATGTGTTCCATCTGATTCCCAAAGCAGGTACCACAATAAAGAGCAAAATGCCTATCTTTGCTTCTAATATTGAAACCAGCTGTGTTTATTCCTCCCTGACCACCTCTCATTCTGCCTCCCCTAGTCATTTGCACACACAAAATGTTTTCAAGCCAACAGGCAACTTTTCAACTTCATGGCACATGTAACTTCTTAATAGCAAAAGCCTGCTACTTTTCGAAAATTGCAAGTACCCGGTAGAAACCATGGTGATATATAAAAGGATGTCCTTCTCTTAGAAGGGGAAACTTCAAAGCAATCCCTGACATGCCAGAATCCACTGCTTTTCCAGTAAATATTATCTGTTTTAGCCAGAGAATTCTAGAGTCTTCGATAAGTTCAAAGATGGAAGACCCCTGTGTTTAGTACAGCACTTCTATGTGTATTCCGAACTAGAAAATGTCAGCAATCAGGCGTGTACAACCTCACAAGCTGGACACTCAGAGGAGAGCAAAAGTTCATTTTAGTTTTGCAGACCCTTTTCATGAAGAGCCATCAGCAAGCATGTGCACAGGTCCCCAGGGCCAGGTGCTATGGCAATGGACACAGCAGCGGAGGTGGGCAGGAAGTCAGAGCTCACAAGGGGTGTTCATTGCAAATCAACAGGGCAGACAGACAATACCAGAGAAAGAAGATTGAAGGATTTGATACATAACTTTTAAGGACAGAATTAGTGGGCGCCTGGGTGGCTCAGTCAGTTAAGCATCTGCCTTCAGCTCAGGTCATGATCCTAAGGTCCCAAGATCGAGTCCTGTGTTGGACATGCTCAGTTGGAGTCTACTACCCCCCTCCACCTCTGCTCCTCCCCCCTGCTCATGCTTTCTCAAATAAATAAAATCTTTTTTTAATAGTACCACTTATGTCTTTTTTAACTAATTTCTATATTAATGATGAAAATTCATATGTATTTGTTAAATAATTTATATTAGGGAACTACGAAGTGTTTTAGGAGTGTGTGTGTGTGTGTGTGTGTGTGTGTGTGTGTGTTTTGGTTTAATTTGTGTCCTCAACCCTCATTCATACGATGTCCTTTCTGTCCCCAGCCTGGTGTCCAATGTCACCATCTTCACACTCACCACACTCACCACAATCTGCCCTCAAAGTTTCACCAAAATCTAAATGGAACAATTCCTGGAGTTTTTGCTGACACAGATTACCTTCCATTCTGTAGAGAATCAACCTCAGCAAAGCCCATGAATATCTTTTTTGGTGAGGTGATGGGGAGGGATTGTTTGCTCTGTCCATTACTTAGAGCTGCCCTATGTGAAATCTTTTAGCTCTTTCTTATCTTTCTTAGATCATAACAGGACATCATATAAGCTCTTCTTTACCGTATGTAAAATAAATTCCCAAGATCTCCAACAAGAAGGAATTCATGAGACAACCAAATCCAACGCAGTAAAAGGAGAGAATGTCAAGGAACAAATTGGAAGGAAAATATAGACAGAATAAGACACTATTTGGGGGGCACCTGGGTGGCTCAGTGGGTTAAAGCCTCTGCCTTCGGCTCAGGTCATGATCTCAGGGTCCTGGGATCGAGTCCCACATCCGGCTCTCTGCTTGGCAGGGAGCCTGCTTCCTCCTTTCTCTCTGCCTGCCTCTCTGCCTACTTGTGATCTCTCTCTCTCTCTGTGTCAAATAAATAAATAAAATCTTTTTTAAAAAAAGACACTATTTGGAATAAGATTTAATTGAACTGAGCACAGGATAAGAAGACAGAAACATGGGCATTCTAATCCCATTTTTTTGCCACTGGGCCACGGGGTAGCCGATTACTTCTCCTCCATCCCAATCTCCCCATGGTATAATTCAAATTTTCTACTTACCCATTGGGATACACAAAGTTAATCCACTGAGCCAGCCAAACATCCCCCCCACCCCCACCTCCCCACCGCCAAGGGAGGTTTCTATACCAAGAACTGAGGCTGGCTGTCCTGAAATAGAACACGTTCTTGTCTAAATACAGCTGGTACACTTCTTATTCCTCAGCTTGCCTTTTCCTGAGCCCTGTACATCACACTCCCTCCTATTATTGCACCTCGACAATTACTCAAACTGAAATGCAGCTGAGTAGTTCACGGTTTTCTTAAAATACTACATCCAGGCTTTTGTTACAATATCCTAGGGCCATTGGCAGCATTTTCACAAATACAAGGCAATCTCTTTCCTTTCCTTTCAAGCTTCTTGCACAGGACAGGTTGTCTCACCTGGTCCCAGATTTTGAGAGTATGCTTTTTGAACCTACAAGCTTCCACAGGGAGCTAACTGTGGAGACATACCCCATGGATGTCTCTGAGGACAGAATCAAAACACATCTAACATGTGTTACATACGATGAGGCATTCTTACATGACCTCCACGATGTAAGAGAAACAAGAACCACAGAGGCTATAATTAGCTTCATTTCAGTAAAGAATGGTATACAAAGGACAGTTCATGGACCAATGGATTTTAAATCTATGCAGTTGTTAAAAATACATATATTCCTTGGCCTATACTAAACCTGCAAATTAGGATCCTTTTGGTAAGATCCACAAATCCTTTTTTTTTTTTTTTTAAACTAGAGCCCCAGCTCTGCCATTGCTTAGGGACAAACACTGAGGAAGAAGTTATTAAGCCTCTCTGAGCTTTAGTTTTCTTATCAGTAAAATGTTTATAATACCCAACCCTTAGGGTTTTTGTGAAGAGTAAACAAGATAATATGAGGGAACCACCGGGGACAAAATAGGCACTTGAGAAATGGCAGCTATCAACAACAATAAAAGAGCGGTACAAATGAGAACGGCCTTGTGTCTGGAACAGGAAGGAAACCAAGAGCACAACAGTGAGTAAAGCACCGAGGGGTAGATGCAGCCTAAGGTGCTCAGACGCTACTCACTCCCAACACGCAGAGACCCACCCAACTGCAGGCCCAGCTGTGGGTATGAGAAGGACAATAGGAAAGAGCAGGGATGGCCCAAAGAGGGCCGAGCAGCCTCAGAAATGCAGGCCGAGAGCAGCCTCAAGGAAGCAGGCAGCCACATAATCCAGCAGCCCAGCCATCTAGCTATCCCACTTCTAGGTATTCATCTAAAAGCTAATCTCTGTCTCAAAATGATGGCTGCACTCCCCTGTGCATTGCAGCATTATTTACAATAGCCAAGACATGAAACAACGTAAGTGTCTGTCAGATGACTGGATAAGAATAGGGAATGATATCATACCTACATTTGTATGTGTATGTATACATACTCAACTCTATACACACTTATACGCATTTAACACATACACACATACTCAGCCATTAAAAAAGACCCGGCCGTTTGTGACAAGGTGGATGAACCTAGAGGACATTATGCTAAGTGAAACAAGCCAGACACTGATAAATATCACACGATCTTACCTATATGTGGAATCTAAAAAACAAAGTTGAACTCATAGTAACAGAGAGTAAAATGGTAGCACAGAGGCTGCGGGAGTAGGGAGAAAAGGTGAGATGTTGATCAATATAAATCAAAGGGCACAAACTTCCAATTATATGGGAATTGACTGGTCAATATTAAGAATCAAACTGTAGAATATAGCGGATACCCATATTCAACACTGTTGTTTGTTTTGAGTTACAAATTGTTTAGAATTTTTTTTTCCCAGAGGGGTTCGTTCTTAGCTATTTCACCTCTAAATACCACCACAGTTACTGGGGTTACATGAGGTAAAGGAAAAAACCCAATGGCAACAACATGGCTATCTGGAATTCTGACAGAAAATTTACCGTGCCCATGTCTTGCAAAGTGCTTAGAGCTCACCCTAAGACCTTAAATAAGTAGGTTCTGGGAATCTAATGTATAACGTGGTGACTAGAATTAATAGTAATGTATCATATACTTGAAATTTGCTAAAAGAGTAGATCTCAAGTGTTCTTTCATACACACGCACAAAAGATAACTATGGGAGGTGACAGATATGTTAATTAGATTGACTATGGTAATCATTTTACAATGAACATATATCAAAGCCTCACATTGTATACCTTAAATATATCCAGTTTTCATTTGTTAAAAATAAACAAAAATCAAAACAAGACCAAGAAAAGAAGCAGACACCAAACTTTGGTTACCCTGTTGGGATTCCACAGGCAGAACAAGAGACTATGGTGTGGGCTCTTTCCAAAGATACGGATTTAGGTACAAAGACTAGGGCAGAAGCCCAGATATCAAAACTCCAGATTAATGACCTGCAGAGGGCAGGACCTACATCTCCTCCGATTCTTTCAGAGTGCTTCAGCAGAAGTATCTCATAAATTGTTTTGACTCAGCCAAAAGCCACACTGGGCCCACAGTGGGGCTGGGTGGACCCAGGTAGAAAGTCCCTGGAGTCACTCCCCTAAAAGGGCAACTGGCAGAGCAAAGCATCTCATTCAGACATGTTTGGTGAGAAGGGGGTAGGGGTCAGTAGGACACCAGACCATAGGTGAAAGCTGTAGGATGGAAGAAAATAAAGGTCTTTTCTTTCCTTGCTAACAGAGCCTGAAAGTATTTCTCATTGAGCTTCTTCCTCCTTCCCCATTATCTGAGGAAAGACAAAAGCCACACCAATATGTTCTCTAGGGGAAAATGGAGAAGAACTAAACTGGCTGGTGGGTGGGACATGTGACACATCAGGAGGCATGTGCTGGAGGGAATGAGGCAGACAGGAGAGGGGATCACAGAACAAGACATCAGGCACTAAATGAATGTGCTAGAGAGTTGGGAAGTGGGGGGTAAGGGAAAGGCTCCTGAAAATGTGAAAGGGCTACAGACGAGGGCAGAGAATGTAAGAAGAGAAATGCTGTGAACTGTGTACTGGAAAACTCTGGAAAGTTAGCAAGAGTCTTAAAGCAAGAGGAGAACTGCTGTCTGGGCAATGCTTCTTTAATGCAGCACTTTGACACTGGACCACATGGGTCCCAGCTGTCTAACAGTTGAAATTAGGAGGAAGTACACTGATAAACAGCATAACCCTGCAATACCTCCCCCATTATCGCATCTAGAGAGGGAGAGCCAGATTTGTAGAGAAAAAGACCTACACACCCCCAGGGTCAAGGCTCAACCCACCAAATGTCAGCCCTCCCCAAAAGGCCAGTCATACCCAGTCCCCTTGCACAAGCCAGTGCCCCTCTCCCATACTAAATGGAGACCTTCTGAGTGCCTGCTCCTCCCCAAAGTATTAACTTTCTATAAGGGAAGTACTAGTGCTGCTACTCTTCAACCTGAGCCTGCCCCAGCCCTCGCCCACTTCATCCTACCAGCAACTTTCAGCCTTGGCTTAACTTGCCATTTTAATCATACCCTCATTCCTGCAACCCATAGAGACTTCAGGAGATGCCCCCCTCTGAGAGCTCATGCCTCAATAAGGTCATTCTGCCGCAAACAATCAACAAGCACAAAATAAAGATCCTGGCCTTCCAACAATTCCAGACCCAGTGGGAAAAGGGAGGTAAGCCCTTACCAAAGAGAGAGAATTCCAGAAACCAGACTAGTTCAGTCTGGTGAAAGAAGAGAGATGATGCGGGCTACGCCGGGGTTCCCTACTGGACTGAACATGCCAGTGTGCTGAGTGGCAGAGGCCCTGTTAATTTCCAGTTCTGTCAAGCTTGGCTCACAAATAGGGCAGCTTAAATTCTCAATAGAGAGAGAAAGCAAAACAAAACAAAACAAACAAAAAAAACTCAGTAGAGGAGTTTGAAGACCAGGTACCTTCTGTGAGAGACAAAGATGGCAAAGTCCGAGCACCAGGGAATCTACTGGGCAGAGGTCAAGGAGGTCAGTCCCAGGTAGGAGCTCTGAGGAATGGGGGAGGGGGCTGGACGGGAAAGGAGGGAGGTGATATTTGCAGAGCACCTACCAATTGTGGGGGACCAGTAGAGGCTTTTTATAGGTCTTCTCCTTTCATTCTTACAATAATTCTAGGAAGCCTTAACTCCACCTTGTAGCTGAGGCACCTGAGTCCCACCTTCTATGTTGCAATTAATTCATGGCTTGGATTTGAACACCACCAGGTATGATTCTGAAGGCTGGGCTTGTTCACACATCATCAGTGAGCGTGAACCAGACAACACAGAGCAACACAGAATCAGGCTCCAAAGTGTGTCACAGGGGAAAAGAAATGGTATCTGAGATCAATGTCAAAATCATGTAGGGGGTTGTGGGTGGTACAGTAAGTGGTTGGCCCTGGGTTCATAACAACTGGGGCTAGAGGAGACCTGTAGGCTCAGGGCATTGACCTCTCTATTTGTGTGTGCCCTTGAAATTTTCCATAAGACAAAACAAACTCTTTTAGATGTGCCATATGAACAGGCAAGCTAAGGCACCATTTCCCCTTGCCTTACCAGTCACTAAACACACACTCTTTGCTTTTGTGCTTCCTTTTGGTTATAAAACTAAATATTCTACTTAGCAAAGACTCCTCACACTTTTCTAGAAGTTTGCTTCTGTACTGGGTAAGCATACACATTAAGCATGGTTCCATCGAAAAGAACATTTTCAGTAATTTCTTATTACATAGAGATAAGAGACTTAAGCCTTTTCTCATTATAATAATAAATAAAAAAACAGAATTTAAACCACATTTGGATCATAAAGTGAATTTCATTTAAATATATAAATAGAAGGAAATACACTAAAATCAAAGCTATGGAATTAATTTTCTGAATTTCACCAACTTGACATTGAACATGTATTAGTTTTAAGAGAAGAAAAATATTTTAAGGGCGCCTGGGTGGCTCAGTGGGTTAAAGCCGCTGCCTTCGGCTCAGGTCATGATCCCAGGGTCCTGGGATCGAGGCCCACATCGGGCTCTCTGCTCAGCAGGGAGCCTGCTTCCTCCTCTCTCCTCTCTCTCTGCCTGCCTCTCTGCCTACTTGTAATCTCTCTCTCTGTCTCAAATGAATAAATAAAATCTTTAAAAAAAAAAATATTTTAAAGAAAGNCCTACTTGTAATCTCTCTCTCTGTCTCAAATGAATAAATAAAATCTTTAAAAAAAAAAAATATTTTAAAGAAAGTTTTTTTTTTTTTAAATGAACTCTAGGGACAAAGAACTGGATCAATTAACCTCTTTGGCCTATGATACTCTGTTGTCGTTGGTGTAGCAGTGGTTTTTCAATCATTACAAAGCTCCTATTAATCAAACAGCTATCTTGAACCAGGCAATGCATAGGTTATTTCTAATCTTTACAACACAGTCCTGCAAATTAGATGTTTTTAATTGCCATTGTACACTGCTCTTGAACTCAGATCTGCTGCCTCTGAAGCCTGTCCTACTCCCTCACACTTTATCACTTGCCTCTCCAGCTTCTACATTCTCGAGGAGAGAAGGCACAAGAAGCAGTTCCCTGGAAATCTAGGGCCAGAGATTTAGATCTCCAACTGTGGCTTGGGTTTCCCCTACTCTGTCATGACCCGTATTGCACAGCAGTCTGGGTCTGGCCAGGTCGGGACTGATTCATCACTATCTGGCCAAGGAGACAGAGCAGCATGTTCTTTCTTCCCCTGAGTTAACAAATTGTGTTCCCAGAACCCTGCTCTAGAATTGATCACTTCTGAGATACACTGTAATAGGACAATTCTCTCAAAATAATACTTATGACAATTTGCCTGTGGTTCATTTATGGACTGTGGAAGGGAGAACTCTTTCCACAGAACACTATTTCTTTAAGGGGGAAAAGGGCCAAGGTCACTTTTCCCTCCCTCTGGCAGTAGAAGCCACTACCTGGTAACCATGATGAAGTACAGAAGGGGAAGAGGCATCCCTAAGGAGGCTAGAGGCAAACACTGAAGCCAGAGGGGAAAGTTGGGAATCTGGGACAGGTGATAAGATGAGGCTCGAAACAGCTAAGGAAATGGGCTTCTGGTGCTGGTGACCTCTTGACGTAAGAGGGCAGTTTGACCAGTTCATAACCTGCCTAAAGAGAAAGACCCACTGGAAAGTCAGGTATGAAAGTTTACAGGCTCTGAGTTGTCACAAAGGGCATATTTTCTTTTAGATCCTCCCACTCTCTGAGTGCCTCTGAGGCCAAAGCAAACTTAATATATTTTCCTGTTGGTGAAATGTAGAGACACCTGCTCCTTGGCAGGAAGGTTTCTTGTTCTATGAAGTGTGTTGAGCAACTCAATAAAAGGTATTATATACATAGCTCTACTTCACAACAAATCCCCAGAAATGGCCAAATCATTTCCCCTGGTAACTAATGCTGCCCACCACACACCAATTCCCCCGTGGGAGGTTAACCACTGTGGCGGCCCAGCTGTGCACAGATCATGTGGCCGCTCACACTTGAACGTGCCCCAGCAGGGTGCTCAGCTCCATCTGTTTTCCAAGCAGTCAGAGATTGCAGTGTCAAACGCTGCCTATTCCTGGTCTCTGCTGTGTTCTACCCAACTTACAAATACCAAAAGTTCATCTACCCTCCACGTCACCCTCAGCCATAACAAAGATAGGTAGAGACCAAACGTAGGAGAAAAGAGCCAAGGCAAGAATTCGGGTCCACTTTCTTCATGAAAAGAAATGGAGACCTAACAGGTGATATATCCCATAGGAAGAAGTAGTCCACCTTTCTAAAAAGAGTAAATCAGGGTTGAGTGATAGAGGTTAATTCCCAAAAACAGTTATTGTTGAAGAAACCAGGGCCTGAGTCTGATGGCAGGCAGAGTGAAACCTTGGCAAAAAATTAAAGCAACTCATTGTTCATTGTTAAGTGATAAAGGTCAGTAGATTTGACCTCAGTTGTCTGGTTACTGACTTCAGTTAGCCATAGGGACACCTGCCCTTCACAGGTTCCTCAGATAGCTGAACGGCTTCTGTTCACTTTGAACCACATGGATTTGACTAGTTCCCCTTATATTCAGCTGTAATTCCAAACACTCATCCTGAAATCTACAATGCCTTATGATAATTAAAATAAGGAAAAAGAATGCATTTGAACCTTAGGAATTTGCAGAGAATTCCTACTTTCAGATATTTTTGCCAAATAAAGTGTTGCTTGCTCTATTTTAAAGGGCCAGGATATATTGTAAAAGAGCTAAGATGACTTAAATGATTAGGCATCAGCTATTGGTTCGATTTTATATTCTAATGATTCCAAAATTACTAGTTGTGAAAAAAATTAGTAGCCCCATATCAAGTTAATGTACCTTTGTGTGTATGTGGTTTTGGTTTATGTGGGTTTTCTGTTTTTGTTTTTTGGTTGTTTTTTTTCCTTTTTTAGTATAAAGGGAAAATAGTGGGGGAAATACATGTTGTATTTTATCAAACCCCGAATGTGAAAAATAGTTTAAAGAGACGGCTAACACAGTTGCAGCTGGGTTCATTGAAGCCTAATTAAAATGCCAGTAACACATGACCCTGCCCAGAAGTGCTGACTACCACTGGGCAGAACCCATAGCTGTTTGCTGTGCAATATTAATAACAGCAATAGTCAGAACACTATCATAAGTGTTTTGAGTGAAGCCCCAACCTCTATTTCAAGGTTTACAAAAATCAATGATTTTCCAAGCTGTGATAACCAAAAAGTAACCATGTTTAATTATAGAATAAGCAACCAGCAATTAACATATAACTTAAACCACTAGGCTCCTCAATCGCTATGATGAAATCCATCATTCGTTGTTCTAAGGATGCCCTAGAAGCCAGGGACGCAAACTTCTAAAAAGGCTATGATTCGGGCACCTGGGTGGCTCAGTGGGTTAAAGCCTCTGCTTTCGGCTCAGGTCATGATCTCAGCGTCCTGGGATCGAGGCCCGCATCGGGCTCTCTGCTCAGCAGGGAGCCTGCTTCCTCCTCTCCCTGTCTCTCTGCCTACTTGTAATCTCTCTCTCTGTGTCAAATAAATAAATAAAATCTTTAAAAAAAAAAAAAAAGGCTATGATTCATGATCTGACAAAGGCCAACGTCTAGTATAGGTCCTAGACTTAAAATCTGCATTAAAAATCTTGTACTTAAATCTCATGTTTTCTAACTTCACAAAAAGCTGGTAGAGAAATGACTGATAAATTGACTGCACACAGAAAAATACCATGAATGCTGAACACAAGAGGATACAGAAAGGAAGTCAGATAGAAACCACCTTGCTGAGTGCCGTAAGAAGACAGTTAAGTGAATAGAGAGGATGCTACTGTTCAAAAGTTTATGGTGCCCTAATATACATGGTAAAACACTGGTGGCAGTTAAAATAGACTTTATTTCTGTCCTAACAATAATACTTAATACTTAAATGTGTTTACTATATGCCATACAATATTTAAGCACTTTACATATATTAATTCATTTAATCCTCACACAACCCCAGGAAGTAAATACCCTTATTATCCCCATTCTACAGATGATGAAACTGAGAAGAGAATAACTCATCCAAGCTCATTCAGCTAATAAGTGATGGAGCCACGATTTGGACCCAAGCAACCTAGCTTTATAGACTGTTCTCAACTTCTCTGTTATGCCAATTCTTTACAAAAATGGTTATATCAAAAGCAAAAAAACTACACAAACACTGTAATATAGTAGCTATATGTGTAAACAATTCTAAATCAGCTTTACATTTATATCACAGTGGAACAAATAATTAAATGGACAGTGCGAGTCAGGTTTCCTAACTCTCCTCCAGGAGAAGGAGTTACAGACGAGCAAGAAAGGAAGACTGCAAGGACCCATGTAGAGCTGGATTATAGTCAGAGACACCAGTATAAACTCATGTTTAGCTTAATATATATATAGATGGAAAGACACAAATAATTATAGGTATATGTTTATACAGTTAATATACACACATGTTCTCAGCTCTTTCTGCTGATAGGGCTTAGAAGCAGTGAAACCCCAGGGGCAATGAGCACACCCAGAACCAAGATCCTGGTTTCTAAATACCATTTGGCAATGAAAGAAACCAGAGCTCACTGGATAAAGGGTTGTTTCCAGGACTGGGGCAAGGAAGGTACAAGATGTACCTAGAGTACCTTGTAGTACAAGAAGAAAGAAATGAACTCAAAAAGATAAAAGGACAGAGAATGTCAAAGGAACACTAGAATCATCCTGAACAAGCCCCCAATGGCCAAAGCTGGAACTATTTCAGCAACAAAATAAATAACAACCTATAGGATTATAACCCAAGGGGTGTGTGTGTGTGTGTATATATATATATACACACACACACACACACACTTATATATCCTATAGGATGATATATATATATATAACAGTCCATACTGATGTAAGTAAATTATTACATTAATAGATGGGTAGAAAGAGACAAATATTCCTTACAGAAGAAATCTAAATAATATATGCACATACTCTCCATCCTGGGAAATAGAGCTTATTCCCTCTCTCCAACGTGCTTGGAGATGTGCTAAACTTAGTGATTCACTTCCAAAGAACACAGTAGGGAAGTAGAAAAATAATAACTTTGTAGTGGAAAAACCTGCCTGGCAAATGCTACCTTACCGAAGTGATAACGATTAATACCCTCAGTGATATCATGTGGATATTGAGTACTCTGTCATATGATAGGACAAGAAGGACATCCCACTTCTGTGGTATTCTTTCCCAAAGTCTATAACCCCAATCTATTCACAAGAAAACATCAGACAAACTCAAACTGGGGGACATCCTGAGGGTACTCCAGAATCCTCAGTACTCATCTGCTAGTACTCCTCAAAACCATTAAAGTCACGAAAAACAAGGAAATAGTGAGAAACCATCACAGACCAGAGGACTGGGAAGACATGATGACTAAATGTAGTAGAGTACCCAGAGTTGGATCCTAGAACCAAAAGAGGACATTAGTGGATAAAACTGGTGAAAGGCAAAGTCTAGAGTTCGGTTGGTAGTAATTCCATTTCTTCATTTTGACAAATGTACCATGGTGATGTAGGATGTAACATTAGGAGAACTGGGTGACATATGGGAACTCCCCATGTCATCTTTGCAACTTCTTTGTATAGCTAAAATAATTCCAAAATTAAAAGTTTATTAAGTGATTATTATATCCTAAAATAGGCAATCTATGCAAATGAAATTAAAATGCAACTATAGATCATGCCAAGGAAAGGAAGCTAGAAATAGGAACATAAAAATTTTCATGTTAATAGTTGGTTTTCTGCTACCCAGAACTACTGATAGGACTGTTATTCCTTTGTTCTTTGTAAGATACTTTGGGGAAAACACAAAACCCAGTCAAACTCATCCACAAACGCTTGCTGGTACATACCATGTGCCAGGCACTTTCCTGGGCACTAAGGATGTTCTGGTGAACAAGACATGCTTCCTGCCTCTAAAGACCATTCAGTCTCATTGGAGAAAAAGAGAAAAGCCAAAACAAAATAAAACATAAAAGTTCTGCCTCAGAGGTAATTTCAAGATGGTAAAGACACACCCAGGAGGAACATCTGACCAATTCAATGCCAGGGCATGAATGTCCATGAAAATGAAGTGCATGAATGATCTAATATGCCTTATGACCACCACAAGAACCCTGATGACGGTCACATACACCAACCTTCTTCGGACAGCATAGAGCACATTTGAGAAATACAAATTTAACCATGCCACCCTCTTCCTTACCTCAAGGGTTTTCCATTACTCTTAGAATCAAGACAAAGCTCCTTACTATGTGTTATGACTAGTTTTAGGGGTCAACCTGGCTAGGCTATCGTACCCAGTAATTACCTCCAATCTAGGTATTGCTGTAAAGACATTTTTAGATGTGTTTAACATCTACAATCAGTCAACTTTGAGTAAAGAAGATTATCTCAATGATGTAGTGGGTCTCATCCAATCAAATGAAGGCCTCAAGAGCAAAAACCAAAGTTTCCTAGAAAAGAAATTCCATCTCAGAAAAGAAGAAATTCTGCCTCAATATTACAGCATCAACTCCAACCTCAGTTTCTAGTCTGCCTGCCTGCCAACCTGCCTTATAGATTTCAGACTTGTCAGCTTCCTTAATTTATATGTATAATCTTATGTCGATATTATAGATATTATCTGTAGGATATTACATAGAATATATATTTTGTACAATAGGATATATATTACATATTATGTTGGTTCTGTTTTTATACATAAACGGTATATGTATCTCTTACTGGCTCCATTTCTCTGGAGAACCCTGACTGATAAACCATGGTCATGGTCTCCAGGCTTCATACCGTCTGGCTCCTACCCACCTCACCAGCTATACCTTCCACCTGACAACTCTTCCTCACTGTCTCTTCCCCTCACATTGGTCTTCTCGAATCCTTTTCTCATCCTGAGTCCTCTCAATTCATCCTGCTTCTCTTTCCACAAGCTCTTCTCCCTGCTTGGATCACTTTCCCTTCTTTTCCTGATTAACACCTATTCATACCTCAACTCTTAGCTCAACCACTGCTTCCTCAGGGAACCTTCCCTGGTCCCCCACAATGTCAAATCCATTTGGTAAAAGGTTTCAAAGCATCGCACACCTTTCCTGCATATCAGATAAGTTGCAACTTCAGTCTTCCTTACATGGAAGCTCCACAAAGGCAAGAACGGTGACTGGTCTTGTTCATTTTTTTTATATTATATTGCCCAGTGCTGTGCTTGGAACATAAAAGGCTCTCAGCGTGTATTTGTTTAAGGAATGTAAAACAAGATGGTATAAGAGCAGAAAACTGTCCCTTTTTATGGACACAGCCTCTGAAGTCCTTATAGGGAGAATCCAGTGGCCCAGTCCTCTTGACAATTCATCAAGCTGAAACCCAAGGCAAAAAAAAAAAAAAAAAAAAAAAAAAGGGGAACTCAGGAGACAGTCAAAGCAAGCAGAAGGAGGGGGCTTTACTTGCGGGAGACCGAAATGTCTCTGCAGATGGGCTGGAGGTGGTCAGTGTGGCTGCAGCCTCACGTTGACACCGACTTCCCTAAAAATACCACCTGCCTCTTAACCCAAACCAGAGTTTATGTAATGACATTTCCCACTTATTACCAGCTACCAAGTGTTGAAACTCTCAGAAGTACCTTTCTTAAGTATTAAAATTTATATTTTAAAAAAAAGAAAAGAAATATCAACTCTAGCCCATTAAAGAAGAAAAAAAGGAAAAAGATAATTTTATGACCAAATTTCTCTTTATAAAATGGACTCAAACCTAAAAAACATTGAGCCCTGGCCGAATTTTGGTTAATAGGAGCAAGTGATTATTACATTTCTTTAAGTTATTTTTACCCTGAGTTACCTGCAATGGATAAGCTGGCAAAGTTCTCAAAACACCAGGCCCCTGGGCCACAATTCCAAAGGTAGTAGTTACAGCTGCTTCTTCAATCTGTAACTGTGACAACTTCAAAGTCTATCTTCAAATTCACAGATATTGTTCCTATTGGGCAGGTGGGGTCTATATGCCCTGCTCTTGAATCTGGGCAGTTTGTGACTCACTTGTACCCAATGGAATGTGTTAGAAGTGCTGCTGTGTGACTTCTGGGGCTTGGACACAGATGATGATAAACCAGAAGTTCCATCTGGTTCACAGGGACAGTCATCATTGGAGCCCTGAGCCAACAGGTAAGAAGTCTGACACTCCCCCGAGACTGCCATGCTGTGAGGAAGCCTAGCCACACAGGGAGGCCATGTGAAGATGCTCCAGGTGGCAGTCCTAATCTTCAAGTCCTCCTCGCCCGTGTGTCAAGTATGTAAATGAAAAAGGTGTCAAACGATTCTAGTCCCCAGCTGTTAAGTCAACCCCAGACATGGTTTTCTTAGCTCAGACATGGGGAAAGAAAAGCTCAAACAAGTCATCCCCACTGTGCCCTTTCCAAATTTCTGCCTCGAAAGCATATTAAAATAGTTATGGCTTTGCACTACTGTGTTTGGAGTGGTGTTAGTTATGTAGCAATGGGAAACAGAACAATATAGAAAACTGGGAGTTATTTCTTAGATGTCAAAACAGTGTGCAAGTGTCCAAATTTCTTCACAGAAGTCAACATCCATCAATGGCTTTACCTGTGACAAATTCTTCAAATGTAAACAAACAGATAAGAGTGGATTCCAAACAGCTTTATCTACTCAGAAAAGAATTCTATTTGAGAAAGGCACTGTTCAGTCAGTGTTCAATGAATGAATAAAGGAATGGCCCAAAGAACCATGACATGTTTAGGTGAGGATACAGCAGAAAGCACAGGACTGCTTTCCAGGATCAATGGCAACCTTAGCCCTCAATTCAAAAAATTCAATCCTATAGAAATCTGTAGGTCTTATCCTTGAGTTCTCATTCCATCATATTTAATGCTACTTATCAACAAACCAAATATACTTGTATGTGTCACATATACAGATACAAAACTGAGCTGGGTAACTAACCCATCTGTAGCAGAAAGAATCAAAATTATTTTGACAAGCTAGAAGAATGAAGCAAGATTTTAAAAAATGAGTGGCTGAAGTAAGCTTATTCAGAGGGCAGCTGAAGATTGGGTAAGGACCACAAAGTCTTTTGGGAGGGCTGTTGGATTCATCCTGGAGATAGTAGGAAACTATGGAATTATTTAGAATATGAAGGCATTGTGACTAAATATCACATTTTAGAAGATTAATTCAACATCTCTTTATGTGATGGATTCAAGGGAGAAAGGCCACTTAACACTTAGGAAATGTTCACAGTCCCACAACAATAAAAATCTATGGATCTGGGCTGGTCTGGCCATAGTGAGAGGAAAAGAGGTCAAGAGGTGATTTGGTAGCCTGACCAGAAAGACCTGGGCAGCCGACTGGGCATCAGGATTACAGGTGAAGAGTCAGAGAAGACTAGAGCCCTCAAGTGAGAGGTCAGCAGATGGCAGAGCTGATGGCAACAGAAATAAAACATAAGAGAAAGTATGCCTGGAGAAGAGGAAAAAGTTCAGTAGGAACCTTGGACTTTAAAACACTGGTAGTGAGATAATTCGGTCACAAGAGCTAATGGATAATTAGAGACTTTCTAATATGGTTTAGGGGAGAAGACAGGCTTAGAGAAATGGATTTGGAAATCATCAGCCTGGAGGTGATACCTAAAGCCATGAATGAATTCCCATGTTTTTGCCATGTTAAACTATGTTAAATTTTTGGCCTTCATGGCAAATTATAAGTTCAAGATGAAATACTGTGAAAATACACGGCATCTTTTTCAAGCAGTGGGCTGCATAAGTAGGTTTAAAATACCACATCCAGGGCACCTGGGTGGCTCAGTGGGTTAAAGCCTCTGCCTTAGGCTCAGGTCATGATCTCAGCGTCCTGGGATCGAGGCCCGCCTCAGGCCCTCTGCTCAGCGGGAGCCTGCTTCCTCCTCTCTCTCTCTGCCTGCCTCTCTACCTACTTGTGATCTGATCTCTCTCTGTGTCAAATAAATAAATAAAATCTTTAAAAATAAATAAAAATAAAATACCACATCCATTTTGTTGATAACTTAATCAAGACACAAAGTATGAATTGCCAAGAGTACCTATATTTGTGTTGGCTCTTGATATATTTTGAACCATTCCTCCTACTCACTTCAACTGCCAGGATTGGCTACAGAAATTAAGGACCATTTTGAATGCTTTTAAAGAATAGCTGGGTGGGCCACTGTCCCTATTGCTCTCCACTTGAATAAATTGTAAGAACACCAAGAGCTTTTGTAGAGCCAAAAAGAACCAAAGAATGTGCAGCTGGAGGTATCAGCTGTGCATATCTAATTCTGGCCAAAGAAACTCCCCAGAGCGTCCAGCTGTAGAGAGAGAAAGAAAAGGAGAAGAAAGAAAATAATTTAGTCAGGGAGGCCAACAGTGGCTAAAGACTGAGTTGGCCGCAGAGTACTATGATACTTGGGGACCAGAAGAGGCGCTGCCGCCACCACCACCACATTTGGGTAACTTACAATTGCAAAGTGCACATCTGTCTGTGACCATCTGTGTGAACACATGCTGGGGGGCAGAGGCATGTGAAATACAATGACCCGAAAGTGGGATGAGATAAGATAAGGAGAGGAAAATATGTAAGGAATCTAACGGATTTCACTTCCAAAGAGACGGCAAGTTGAAAGAAAGAGTGGGATGGGGTCTCCTTAAATAAATTATGACTCAGCAAGTGCCATTTTATCTATCTAAGAAAATAACTACAGGAAAGCAATGTTTCCTGAAAAGAGTCTCTGTGAATGAGCCCGTTTGGAAGAGTGACAGAGGTTTCTGGCAGAGGAAGTGTAGCTCTGCAGGACTTCCCTGGAGAGGACATGGCCTGATCTCAGGCAGGTACAGAACTGAAGAACTATAGTCACGCACTTGTAGAAAGTTTGAAACCTGCTTTCCTTGGCCTCCATAGCATCTAGCATATTCCATGAGTTGACTGTCCTCTGATCTCTCTCAGTCAATCCTTCAGGTACTTTCACAGGTTTCTCCTTGTCTGCCTCCTCTTAATATTGAAGCTCCTTTGGGCTCTAAACTCTCTTCTTTTCCCATCCACTCTCATCAGAAGATCTCTGCTCCCTTGGCTTTAGAGTCATTCCTGTGTTGATGACTGTAAATATTTATTCTCACCCACACCTCTTGCCTGAGCTCACACCCGGACAGCAACTACACACTGGGTATCTCCTCCTGGGCATTTTACAAACTTGTGTAAGATTGAACTCATGACTTTCTCATAGAGATTTATGCCTCCTCTACTGTTTCCTATCAGTAAAGGCCACCTCCATTCAGCCATTATTAGGGGTTCTCATTTGAATGCTCTTTCCCTTGGTATAAACTTCAACCACATGCCACTGTTCCAAATTAACCCACCACTCCCCAACTCCACGTCTATTTCCCTAGGCCAAGGAACCACCAACTTTCATTTCATTATCACAACAGCCTTCTGACTCGTCTTCCTGTCTATGATTTTGATTCTGCTCTACTTCATCCACAATCCATTCTCAAGCATTTGTTCTGGAACAAATCCCATCTCACATCTTCAGCCTAAAGCTCTTCCATGGGTTACTACTGCTCTGAGGATAAGGCCCAAATTCATTAATAGGATTTGCATAATTGGTCCATCTCACGTTACTATACCTCTCCTCTGCCTCCCTTTAAATTCTATTCTCCAGCCGAGCTCAGCTTTTTCTAGTTGAGCCCACCAAATCCTCCCTCAACTACAGGCTTTTATAGGTTACCTGGCATTCTCATCTCCTTTTCCTTGCCAAACAATGACTATTCATCCTTCAGGTCCCAGCTGAGACAAAACTCGCCCTGACAAACCTTCTCTGGACAGTCCAGTCTGGGTTAGGTGGCCAGCAGTGAACTCCCCAACACCCTGTATTTTTCCCCCATCAAATCATATTCTATTGTTAATGCCGAGTTACATAGCTTTATCTTCCTATAGACCTTGAGGTCCATGAGGGCAGGGAGCAGGTCTGTTTTATGGGCAGTCATATGTCCAGCGCTTACCCCAGTATTATATGTTGAATAGGTAATTGGGAGATTCTCTAATCAGTAGCAGAACCCTGCCAGGTCTATGTCAAACAATATCTCCTCAGAGAATTAGAAAGATTTCTAAAGTTCCTTTGTCTAAGATGAGCCTGGCAGCTACAGTATCTCCAGGAACATCCACTCCCTGACATGTGGCCAACATCAGTCTACTGAGGGATTCTCAGCTGCAACTCATCCCAAAGCTCTACACCAAAAACAAAATAATCTCTTCACTTCCAGCAAGGGAAGTCAATAAATGAAGACTCTTTCCTTTGGTGTCAGGAGCCTAGGGAGGCAGAATATGAAGCAGAAAGATCTGAAAGGACTCAGAGTCTTCCTAGAGAAGACTGTATTGTACTGTTTCCTAAATCAGTCGTTTCAAAACTTGAGCTGATATCAGAATCACCTGGAGGACTTATTGAAGCACAGATGTCTGGGCCCAACCCCCAGAGTTTCTGATTCAGTAGGTCTGGGATGGAGCTAGAAAATTTGCATTTCTAACAAGTTTCCAGGTGATACTGATGCTGGGGACCACAACCCTGAGAACCACTGCACTAAACATTTGAGTCACCCTCTTAGTCATACCAACATAAGAGAGCCTCTACTGTCCTGTGGGAATGGGGGCACTTTTGCTAAACCCCTGGAGAGGAAGATCTCATTGCTGGGCAGGAAGTAGGGAAACTTGCACAGGGATTAAAGAACCTCTGGGAAATAGGAACTCAGAAAATCAAAACTCCAGTCTCTTCTGTATTGAGGCTGAAGGTTATTAAAACCATTCTGATAATGTAGGACCATTCAAATTATTATAACTCTTCAAGAAAAAGACATTAGGACCTTTGTGGTAGTAGTGCCTCCCCAACAGTCACTCATTCATTCTTCTGAAAAGAGCTCATTTTCTTCTGGGAACTACCATTCCCTAATTCTCGGCCCCTGGGGTTCAGGTAAGACACACTTCCCCCACCTACCCCTACCCCGGCACAGGGAAGAGCCTCAAACATAGGTCTGTCCAATAAGCGTGTGCCACACCCAGCCCACAGTGTTTGGTTCAGAAATGGCAGGATACAAGTTGGTCTCATGAAAGTCAACCCTGGACAATGACTGAAACTGTTGGGACAGGGACCCTTCCTTTCCCCTGAAGGTGCCAAACTGATAGGAGGTAAGTCTGGAGCTTCTGGTAGCCATTGCCACCAGAGGGGAGCGTGTGACAGAGAATAACACAGAAGAAAATTCAGCCAAGAGATGAAAGAGACATACTCCTGACAACATCGTCTGGATCCAGCAGGGTCTGAAGTTAAAATATTCTTGGACTTGAGCTAAATTTCTGCTGCCTACAACTGAAAGAATCTTTTGGGTTTTTCTTCAAAAAAATTTTTTTTAATTCTAGTTAGTCAACACACAGTGTAATATTGGTTTCAGAAGTAGAATTTAGTGATTCATCACTTACATAGAACATCCAGTGCAAAAGAGTCTTGACTGATGAAATTCTACTGGTAAACCCTTGCTTTGTTCTGGCCTAAGATGTTTAAGTAACCAACCGCTGTAGTGGTTACTCTCAAGAAAGACAGAACTGCCAGGCCCATGGATTTACCAGGCCCTATGGGATTCTATGGAATAAATTTTTTCCCAACAAATCAATTCTTTAGCAAGGCACCTAGCCTCAACACTGCTTATTTAAATGCCTTCTTTCTCTCCTCTCTGAGCTCTCTGAATGTAAGAAGTAAGCATTCAGTAACAGTTTTTTTGTTTTGTTTTGTTTTTTTGGATTGCCACACAAGGTAGCTAGCTCACAGGTGCTCAATTATGTAATGACAATTATGTAATGACTGTTTGAAAACAACCTTCAAAAGAAAAATAACAAGTTTGGGTCTGATCAGTCTGTGTCCAAAAGGAATGAAAAAAAAAAAGGAGAGGCGATCAAGGGGAACAAAGCACAGTAGAAGTAATATTAAACTAAAACAGGCAGTAACTTGCAAAGTTGAGCTTCCAAAGTCAGGTAAATCTTCACTGCACTCTAGAATATGTCTAACTAAATCCCAACTCCCACTAGAAGCTTCATCATTTTTCTTTTCTTTGAAAAAGCCATTATGGAGGAGGGGGCACCAGAGAAGGACAGCTAAGATGGTGACTCCCACATAAGTCAGCTTCCTCTTCCCAAATCAGTTTCCAGAAACTCTGCCACATCATGCAATTAAATGAGCACCCCTCTCCCCGCCCCCCCTCCCCCCGGTCTTCTAGCTCAAAGGAAAGTCCAGAGTCGTGGACAAAGAGATGGCAGCCCTCCTTTGGTGGCTTTCAGTGATAAATAGCTTCCTGCCCTCACAAACCCTGAACTCATGGAAAAGAATTACTACCTGGAAAAGAGAACCCAGGAAAGGTTTGTAAGTATACCTGGCACAGGGTTTGTCACACATCTTTGTAGTGAAACGTGGCTGTTGCCTCCTGAGGAGTCCATCAGAACCACTGCACACAGCTGTGGTCATGGAACTCTTCGAAAACTGGGCCCAAGAAGTGGCCCATCTTTCTGACATCAAGAGACCTGCCATGGAAGAAAAACAGAAACAGCACAGATGGAGCTGCTTTTCAAATCCTGAGGGATGTCCTGAGATTAGCAGCTTTCCTCTGTGTCGGCCTCAAAGACTTCCTTCACAATTGTTCATAAGCTAGCTCAAGGGATAGGCAGTGAAGTTCACTAAAACAAAAACATAACTCAAACATCCAAAACAGCTGGTGGAAATTGTGACTGTCTTAGAGGAGCTGACTTATCTAGCTGAGTCAAAACAAGTGTGAGCGCTTCAAACAGGCACGAGATCAGAAACCAAATTAGGTGTTTATTGAGTGCTGTCCCTCTTGATTTTTTTCTCCCTTGCCAGACATGAATCTCCTCCATAGCTTCATCCTGACAAGGAATAATATCCTTTAGGACACAAGAATTGACATTTTGGGAAATTCACTTTAAAATAAGGTTTTTGTCCTAATTGTAAAAGTACTTTATGTTATTTAGAGAAAATTGAGGGGGAAAAACCTAAATAAATAAAACCCCCAATGTTACTATTTCCATTTTGTTCTTCTGACTTATACCCATACCACATAATTTTAAGTATTTATGTCTTTATTAAAGGATTCATTTTCATTCTGATTTTTTCACCTAGTGTATTAGGACTATTTCCCCTCATCGTTGGTCTATTCCTCCACAACATTTTTATGCCTGCAGATGAACACCATGAGTTATTTAGCTAATGCCAATTGTAAACACTTAGGATATTCCTAATTTTTTGCTTTGGTAAACACGGTTGTGAAGAATATCCTTTTGATAATCTTTGCACAGGTACATAGGAAATTTACTTTCTCTTTTAGGGCACTAAAATTCAGGAAATTACATGGATAGTAATTAGTGTTGAAGGAGTAGTATAGCCCCTTTCTCCAAGACTTTCTGCCAATTGTCTCCTTTTGCGTATTTTCAGACCAGTTGGACAGCGACTGTTAGAACTTTAAGGCCTTCCTGGTTTCACAGAAGCTTTTGATTCGGTTAAGTTCATAGTCTCTTCAATTTGCAATGCAGAAACACTGAAATAACAGTTTTTAAAATGCATGGCAAGAGATAAAAGCAAATAAAATCAATAATTATTAGGGAACATCACTAATCCTGGTAGGGAAAAGAAAATGAAGAACTACATCATAAAAAGGTATCAGGCTGATTACACTGGGCCACTCAAAACTTTATCTTCCAGAAAACTCTCAAATTTAGATCATTTGTAGCAGGTTTTACAACCAGAGAAAACTAGCTAAAATTTTCCACTTTCTTATTTTTCCTATTTTCTAATTCAAAAAGTGAAATGAAACATTCCAAAGGAGAAGACTCTGACATGGCAGTATTACCTCTCATTCTAGATTTACTGCCCACATCGAAAAACAATCGCTTCTGTATTGGCACGAGCCATCCAGCCACTCACCATCGGGAGATGAATCACTCCCCATGAAAAGTCATTCCAGAATTTGGGTAACAGAGAAGTTTGCGTCCCGCCAAAAGTTTAGCAAATGCTGGTAAAATCTGGGGAAATCATGATCCTGAAAGCCTGCAATAGTTTCTCGAAGAGTGTCTCTTAGTAGTCCCTGCACTCTCTGCCCTCTGAAAACAGCATAAGCAACATCATGCACACACAACCCCTGCCAGTTTCCCTTAAAAGTCTCGTTCTCTTCATCACCACCAAGTGGAATTAAAAACAGTTGGTCAAGCTCCACTAATCGACAGCTGCTTGCAATTAGATGAAGCATTTAGAGCCATTCTCTTAACTACCTTTCCAACTGCCTAACCATTCAGCATGAGCAATACACCGTGACAATTTGCCAGAATGTTTAACTTATCTCCATCTCTGGTGGTTTCTATACCTTCCTTATTTTCTTCAGTCTTCCCACACACTGTCTGACTCTTCCAGTTCCTCTTGTTAAATTAGGGGTATAGAGAGAAGGGATTAGTTGAAACCAGGTCGAGCCGATTTGTGCTAAGATGGAAAATTCTACCCAGGCAACTATTACAGGGCAGAGTAGATCTTGATGTTTCTCAAAGAGAATGGGGGGAAAATGCCTTTTCTTTTCTCTGCTCTCTCTCTCTTTTTTTTTAAAACGACGAACTGGAAAGTTTCACTGTCATTTTGCTTCTTAACAGAAATAAGGAAAAATAAAAGTCACTGGACTTTTATAAACCCTTTCCAATTCTCACAACTTATAAACATTAATTTTAGAATAAGGAGAAAACATATAGATCACTTTGTTCAATTTTTTTCTTTACAAACAAGGCATCCAGAGCATAGATGCTTTCCTCAACATCACAGAAAAATTGGCAGCACGTGAACTGAATCCAACTCTCCTGATTCTCAGTCCCGATGGACTGGTGCTGCTCCAACTCCCTTCTCTAAAGAGAAAATCTTCCCATCTCTAGAAGGAGCCAGAGGCCAGGACGAGGCCAAGATATGCCCTATCCAGGGGATAAAACTGCAGTCCTCCCAAGATTCTCGAGCCAGAAACCAATCTTAGAGCTTAAAGTAGAAAGGAAAACAGACATGATATGGCTTCTCTTTTCCAATTATTTTTCTCACTACCCCATGCACACACGGAGGAAAAAGACTGTCTGCAAACTTAACCATATTTTATGTTTTATCTCCACCTCAACTTTGCTGAAGTTTATCCCCATCTTACCCTCATTTGGCCAATTTTGTAGTCGAAGGTAGGAAGGGAAGGGAAAAGAAATGAGAGAAATGGAGGCAGGGAGTCAGTGGAAGGAAGCAGTTATACCCACTCAAAATGCAGGAAGTTAGAAAGAGAGCTGGGACAAGAACGGGAACCCTCCCACTCCAGACCTCATGCTCACAGCCCTGGCTTTTCCATTCACAACTCTTTCTGAAGCTAATCCCCTCATCTCCAGAAATAACCTCACAACCTCACACCTCTGGTCCAGTCCTGTGGGTAGTTGTAAGAGTCTTCTTTCTGTACCCGTGGGCATGCTAGAACATCAATTCACTTTCTCCTTAAACTCCTATTTCCATTATACTTACAATAGAAAGTTATCCTCATTTCTGGTTCAAAGTGTTTTTGTTGATCATTTCATTATGCTTCTCTAGACTCTCTACATATATGTCCCTGCTATATATACAGACACTGATAATATGTCCCAGCTGCATTTACATAGAGAGATATAGAAGTGATAGAGATGTTTAAAATTTTCCTGTGACTATCATGTTTTAATTGTTTAAAAAATTATATATAAATATATATTATATATAAAAGTTAATTATATACATACATACATATATATAATTCTGGCTCTTTCCCATCTTGCAATATGGCAGGTGAAAAGGCTGAGAAACCAGAGAGGAAGGAGAAGAAACCCTAAACCAAGAAGGCTGATGCCATGGCAAAGTTAAAAGCATAACCTCAAGGCCAAAATGCTCAACAGGGAAAGTCTCGCTGAAGCCAAAATCCCATCGTGATCAAAGGAATTGTCAAATATTCCTGATCTGCTCTGTACAAGAAGTATTCGGCAACTCAATTCAGGATTGAAAAGAAAAAGGAGAAAGTTCTTGCGACTGTCACGAACCTGGTTGGCAGTAACGAGAATGGTGGCCTCAACAGGCTCAACTTCACAAACACCTAGACGCTATCCTACTGGGAAGGTTCCTCAAAAGCTGTGGAGACAGAGCAAAAACCCGTCAGGCAGCAGGTGAAAGAACTGAGCTACCATCCCCCCCAGGACCATTCTGATCATCCTCCCTCTGCACAGCAAGATAAAATAGTGGTCTTCTCAAAGCGTCTGAGCTGGGCTTGCCACTTGTGACTGGACCTCTGATCATCACCAAATTCTCTAGCATACAACACAGGAGACATTCGTCATCACCACCTCCCCCAGAATTGGTATCAGTGATGTGAAATCCAAAACATCTCACGGGTGCTGACTTCAGGCAGAAGCAGTTATGTAAAGACCCGACGCCAGGAAGGTGAGATCTTTGACAGAGAAACACAAGCTTTTAGCACCACACAAGGTTGATCAGGGGTGGACACCCAAATTCTGCCTCAAATCAAAAGCTGGTCCTCAACTCCAGGGCTAGCTCCATTCTGTGTTTTCTCTCACCAATGTAGTTCATCCTCATAAAGTGGTGTCCTAAATTTCTTACAAAGAATCAAATAACTGATATGTTTCAAAAAAATTATTCTGGTTGGTGTTAGTACTACAAGTATAAGCTGATCAATCTGACATAAGTATATTACAAATATTACAGATAATTATTAAATAGATAAATACATTGTATTGGAAATTAGTCTTTTAATGAATTCAATGACATTGGTTTTTATCCCAATTAATTCATGTATCTATGATTTATTATTAATAATACACTATGGCAATTTTCAGAATCACATCTTTTCCCAATTTTTCATTTTTATAGAGGTAAGCACTGAGAAAATGCTTGTGTCATCCACATAAATATATACAGGAAATAGAAGTTTTGTTACAGAAATGACCCTAAATTCTAGGGTCTCCTTCCTAATTATATACCAAAATGACAAAGTGCTCCATCATCAAAAATTATTTTAAAACCCTACCTGCTGACTGCATATTTAGGGACTCTCTCAATTTTTTTAATTTAAATTCAATTAATTAACATATAGTGTATTATTAGTTTCAGAGGTAGCATTTAGCGATTCAGCATTTGCATCTAACACCCAGTGCTCATTACATCACATGCCCTCCTTAACATCCATCATCCTGTTACCTCATCCCCTCACCTCCACTCCAGTAACCCTCCGTTTGTTTCCTATAGTTTAGAGTCTCATGGTTTGTCTCCCTCTCTGATTTTGTCTCATTTTATTTTTCCCTCCCTTCTCCTATGATCCTCTTTCTGTTTCTTAAATTCTACATGAGTGAAGTCATATGGTAATTGTCTTTCCCTGATTGACTTATTTCACTTAACATAATACCCGCTAGTTCCATCCACATTTTTGCAAATGGTAAGATCTCTTTTTTTGATGTCTGAGTAATATTCCATTGTATATATAGACAACTTCTTTTTTTTTTAAGATTATTTATTTATTTATTTGACAGAGAGAGAGAGAGAGAGATCACAAGTAGGCAGAGATGCAGGCAGAGAGAGAGGGGGAAGCAGGCTCCCTGCTGAGCAGAGAGCCCGATGCGGGCCTCGATCCCAGGACCCTGAGATCATGATCTGAGCTGAAAGCAGAGGCTTTCTGTCGATGGTCATCTAGGCTCTTTCAATAGTTTAGCTATTGTGGACATTGCTGCTATAAACATTGGGATACATGCCCCCTTTGGATCCCCCCTTCGGATCACTATGTTTGTATTCTTTGGATAAATACCTAGTAGTGCAATTGCTAGGGTGTAGGGTATCTCTATTTTCAGCTTTTTGAGGACCCTCCATGCTGTTTTCCAGAGTGGCTACACCAGCTTGCATTCCCACCAACAATGTAGGAGGGTTCCCCTTTCTCCACATCCTTACCAACATCTGTTGTTTCCTGACTTGTTAATTTTAGCCATTGTGACTGGTGTGAGGGGGTATCTCACTATGGTTTTTGATTTGTATTTCCTTGGTGCCAAGTGATGTTGAGCAGTTTTTCATGTGTTTGTGGGACCTCCTTCAATTTTGTTAAAAACCAAGAACTAGAGACCAATTGCCTTGAGAATTAGATTTTGGGTTTACTCCATAATAAGAGTTATTCATTTTTTCAACACAGATGTCAAGGTTTTGAGCTTTCCTTATTTTGACCCACAAGTGTTTTTACACCCTAGGACAAGGCACCCTAGCAAGATTCACTAGGAAATAAGTATGACTTTATTCATAAGGAGGTTGGAAAGGTAAGTGAACCCTTTGGCAGACCCATTTTAGGAGAACACAAAAAGATGATACTCTAAGAACTATATGTGCCTGCATAGCCTTAGGATTCCTTCATGCTCCCCAGGAATACGCATAGTCCAATATGCGTAAAGACCCTGTGTGACCCAGCCCCTACCTGCTTGCCAACCTCCTTTCAAACCCCTCTTTCCTCCATGCTTTCAGTTCCTCTGGGTCCTTGAGTGTGCAGGTCCTGCTGCTTAAACATCACTTTTTCAGAGATACCTTCTTTGACCCTCCAACAGAAAATAGGTTTCCAGGATATTCTCTCTCGAAGTTCTCCACTCTCCTCCTTCCTAACACGTATCACAACTTGCCATCATGTATTCACTTGTATTTACTTTAGTGTGGTCCCATACCAACATATTTAGCATCAATTGAGAACCTGTGGGTTAACCAAATTCCCAGACCCTACACCACACCTGCTGAGCAGATCTCTGAATGAAGGTCTGAAGCAATCTGTATTTTATTAAAGCCTTCTAGATGTTTTTGATGCCACTGGGGTCTGAAAACCACTGTAGTGATACATTCTCCATAAAGGTAAAGACTATATCAATTTTTTTCATCACTTTATACTCGGGACTTCACCTAGTGGCCAACACATAAGAGATGCTCTGTAAATACATGCCATTGAAAAGACAAAAGCTTGCCCACAGTAAGAAATACATTTATATAGTGATCCATTATGTATGGAAATATATACATATCCAATAAAAGCTTCACAAGATAATACCCTTATCATATACCATACACTCCAAACATTCCCCAGCCTATTCTATTTGTTCTAATTCTTTCTTTTTGTCTTTCTTTCTTTTCTTTTTTTTTTTCCTGATAAGAGGACCACTAAATTTATTTCACCTCCACTAATGAGTCTTATGTGCAGTATGAAAAGCCCTAGTGGTTGAGGCTATTCTAAAGAAATTTCATGCCCAATGCCTCTGTTATTCTTTTAATCTGGAATCTCCTTTTCCCCTCATATCCTCATACCTAAATCCTACTGTTGTTTAAAGCCCACCTCTCATAGTAGATTTTTCTTTTTTTCTTTAAAAGATTTTTATTTATTTGACAGAGAGTGCACACAAGCGGGGCAAGGGGAAGAGGGCAAGGGAGATGGAGAAGCAGACTCCCCACTGAACAGGAAGCCCAATGCGAATCTATCCCAGGACCCCAGGATCATGACCTGAGCTGAAGGCAGATGCTCAGCCAACTGAGCCAGCCAGACACCCTCCATAGTAGATATTTCTGATATGAAGGTAATCTTTCCCTCTTTTGAATTCCCACATTTTCTCTGTAACCAGCTTATAACTTTTCTTGCTTTCTTTTTTTAATACAGTGCTTATTAACTTTTCCTATTAAACTTAATCCTTCAGAGCAGAATTCACATCTGATTCATCTTTGTACTCCTCACAGCATTCAACATAAAACCAAGTAATGTTTCCCAAGTGAATTAAACATTCAAGGAGGAGGGAACTGTTAATTTCATTTATGGTTCTGTGAAGAAATATTTTATTTTTTTAAGATTTTATTTATTTATTTGACAGAAAGAAAGAGAGAGTACACAAGTAGGGGGGACAGCAGGCAGAGGGAGAGTTGGGCTCCCCACCAAGCAAGGAGCCCAATGCAGGACTTGGTCCCAGAACCCTGGGATCATGACTTGAGCCCAAGGCAGACATTAACCCACTGAGCCACCAGATGCTCCTCTGGAGAAATATTTTAAAAGGAATTCAATGGGGGACTGAGAGAGGGAGAGTATGTGAGGAGTAGGGAACCATGTGGACAAAGTGCCCCAAAGAGAAAAGCACAGGGACCCTTCAGGCAATGGTATGTGCATGGTGGAGACAAGACTGGAAAGGCAGATGGGGTCTGCGGGTAGAGTGCCTAAGACTTTATTCTGCAAGTAAAGGGGAACCATCATTGGTCTGTGGCTGCTTTTCTGTTTTAAAAAATAACTGTGGTGGCAAGATGTAAAAAATACAAGAGTGAGGCAGCCATGAAAATGACAGCTTAGACCTTGCGGCAGACAGCACGTTTACTGTCACCCAAGCCACTGTCCCTATGGATCCACCATCACGTTCAAGCTGGAAAAAGGCTATCTTGGCTGCGCCCAACCAATGGCTGGAGGTACTAGCACTGACCCATTCCACTGGAACACAGGACTCCTCTAACTTTGGCTAAAAGACTCCCCATCCACCTGGCCACAGTTTTATTAGAACGAGGCTGCAGTCTGAGGCTTCCTATGCAACCCTCCTACTTTCCTCCAGCCAGATCTATAAGGCAACATGAAGGTTCTCCCAACACTCGTGCCTCTTCACCTTACCTCTTCCCAGGCATTTCTCCTAATAAATCTCGCATACTTCTCATCTTGTCTTGGCATCTGCTTCTCTGGGAGGTGAACCAACTTCAGAGAAGCAGATAAGATCAGAAAGGTGGTAGAGGCAACGAGTTAAAAGGAAATGACCATGTATTAAAATACACATATACCTGAAAATATACATATGTGTTTATTGATGTATACATACGGATGTTGACTACATGACATTCCACCTGATTATATTATCAAAACTGAAGGAAGGAAGAGTTCACTTAGGAAGCCAATGTGCAGGAAGGAATGCAGATCTTTCATCAAACTGCACTTCTTCATGCGCATAAATCCAACTGAGGTCAGATAGCACAAGGCAATCTTTTACAAAACGTGAAGATGCCTGGCTGACCAGAACACTCTCGCCATATCACGTGCCGCCAGGGAAGCTTGGACCAAAATACAAGCAGATGTCAACACTTTCACCTTCCACTTTCTAAATATCGCTGATTGGGCCAAGTTTCATTTCACTTATTGGGCCACTTTCCATGTTAGGGGAGAAGGGTTGAGGAAGGGCGGAAGAAAGTGTTAGGATTCAAGTTTCATATCTGCTAAAGTAAACTGATGTTGCTTACTGCTGGGTTTCTAGAGAAAAGCTTCCCTAAATCAGCCAACAGTTGCTGAAAGAAACACAGAGACCAGCAGTAGGCAAATATTTCCTGTAAAGGGCCAGATAGTAATTATTTTCACCTTTGTGGATCACAAAGTTCTGCCACAACTGCTCGATGAAAGAGCCATCAACAATACAGAAATCAATGTGTGGCTGCATTCCAATAAAACTTTATTTCCCAAAATAGAGAGTGGGCCTGATTTGGTTCATGGACCATCATTTGCCAACCCCTGATATAAAGCACTAAAAATTCTTTCCCCAAATATTCCCTTCTGGTTTTGATGCAGATGCTCTACCTGCTTTCTAATTTTTTATCTACTTAGTACAAAAAGTGTATGACTAAAATCTAGTTGAAATTAGTTACAGTAAACACCACTGTTAATAAGGGAAATGGCCACAAAACTAGCTCTGGCTTGGAGAGAAGAAGCTAAAATAGTCATCAGAATTCAATCTGAAATTACTTTTGTCTACTAGACCAGCAGTTCTCAAGATGTGGTCCTTGGACCAGCAGCATCAGTAGCACCAGGGAAAGTGTTAAAAATAAAAACTTGGGAGCCCTATCCCAGACCTACTAAATCAGAATATGTAGGAGTGGGGCCCAGAAATCAGTGTTTTAACAAGCCCTCCAAGTTCTTCTGATGCAAGGCCAAGTTTGAGAACCACTAAGCTAGGCTATGTCTAAAGCTGCTTATGCCTCAAATTCTCCAGCAGCAAAGTAGGAATCCTGAGATCTTGTTATTTTCCCCTATCACTGAGGTCTCAAAGAGATCACCAAGACAGGGCTGATGCACACTTAAGGTGCCTCACTAAGTGATACACACTTAGGTTGGCTCACTCACTCACTCGTCATTAAGACTATTAATGTTGAAGTCAGAATACATGTTCTTTTTTTTTTCGTTGAATTTGTATCATCTGCATTTAGAAGATTATTTTGTTCTAAATTGAATATATATTTATAAATATTTCCTTTAGCTTTATTCATAGAATGATCAGTAGAGTCCTTAGGACAGTAGAAATAAGATATGTAACTTGTAATGGGGATCCAAACCCAGCTGGGTCAGAGCCAGGATTTGTTTTATCACTAGTGTCACTATTATGTGGAACTAGGCAATACCCCAACACCACCCAAGTACCTATCTGCATCCCTAATTTGCATGGGGACCGAGGAGAATCCTGGGGAAAATTTCAAGCTATATCTATGACTAGGAAGCAGATATTAGAGACACATCTGGGAGATGTGATGGAGTGGGGGAAGAAATGGAGATGAAGAATGAGAGGGGAACTGGAAGCCAGATTTCAAGTTTCCTTCTCCTGTACACACATACATACCAAAATAAAATTTACCATAAAGAGAAGTTATCTACCAAACCAGACTTGACCAGCTACAATGCCCATTGGGACCTGAGCACCTGAGCAGAGTCTGGTTCTGGGTATGGCCCAGCCACTGGCATAAGTCTGAACCATTTCCCTCCAGCTCTCCTACAGGCACATGAGCAGCTTGCGGACATACAGTGGCTGGGTCACTGGGTTTACACATGGAAAAAACAGGTTCACTAAGTTCAGGAATGTTCCATGGGTCCAAGCCCCTCTCCTGAGTCATTCTTCCCACTTTGCAAAAGACTGCTAAACTTTTGAAAAAGAAGAGTGAGGATCATTAGCTCTGGAACTGGCAGCACAGCACAGGCCAGGAGTTTTGTCACCAGGAGCAACCCACGAAAGTTTATTAGGCACCTTTTGGAGAAGGTGAAGTCTATGCAAAATCCCAGTGTTCCACGTAAGCCAGCCGGAGCCTGGATTCAGTAAGATTCCGGTAATGTGTTAATGTAATTTTATCATATCCACAAGATGATGAGGTTAGGGGGGTTGTGTCCCTCTCTGCCTCATCTTTTACTTATTCCAGAAGGCTGCATCTCCTCAAGCCTCTTGCCTCCTACCTCAGGGCTTTTCTGTTGAGACTGGGGAGAGGCTCAATTATATCCATGGAGTAAGCTTTGACTAAGGCAAATAGGAAATGATTAATGAATGTTTCCATCTTCTTCCCACCACTGCCACTGAATGGAAGGTTCTGAAACCTATTTCATTCAGCTCCTCAGGCAGATCTGGGGAATCAAGTAACCAGTTGTCCACAGTTGTGGTTGACTCAGTATTGCATACTTGCTTTGGGTGTCCCTCCTTCCCTGCTTTGCAACCCTGTATGCCACTAGTAACTCCTGGATCTCACTTCCCCATGAACATTTGCACTTAAACCTTTGGTTCAGGTTCTACTTTCTGTCAAGGTTAAGGCAAGAGCGTTTAGGTTTCACATGACTTAGAAGCAACAATATATTTCTGGTCAATATAGGACTTGTACATCTTTCAAGACAAACAAATGGTACTATTTTCTATTTTATATGATTTACATACAGTGTAATAGTTCTACTACATGCCTCTAGCAAAGATATAATAATTCTCATCATTTCCTTAAATTCCTCATCTTGCATTTCCAACATACAAATAACTCTAGACTTTTTAAAGCTAAATATAACCACATGGTAGGACTCTAAGAATTTATTAAACAGTACTCCACAGATCCAGAACAGTAATAGCAAACAAATTGTGAAACAGACTCAAGATAGATGATAAGAAATTGAAGCAGAAAGAAGACACAGGGGCGCCTGGGTGGCTCAGAGGATTAAGCGTCAGGTCATGATCCCAGGGTCCTGGGATCAAGTCCCACATCGGCCTCCCTGCTCAGTGGGGAGCCTGCTTCTCCCTCTGCCTCTCTCTCTCTCTGTCTCTCATGAATAAATAAATAAAATCTTTTTAAAAAGAAGAAGAAGAAGAAAAAGACACAGAACTACAATGTATTTCAGCAAAGAGAGTGAGCAACTGAAGACTTACTTTCTACAGCTATAATGATAAATCATCATTCTCTAAAACCTAGGTGGGAAAAATGTCTTAACTTGTATTTAATTTCCTATCCTATTCTGTCCCTTCTCTCATCACCCTCTTCCTCCCACTGAGGATTTTTGCTTCTCTAAAAAAGTGGTGGTTCCCTTATTGTCTGTATTTGAGGCTTTAGTATAAAACTTTGAGGATCATTTAGATTTCAGGTAAAATTCCAGGAAAATACTTTTTTAAGGGGGAGAAAATAAGATAAATGCATGTAAGACTTTCAAAACAACAAACTAAAACACTAATTTTTAATGTCAAAAAACAAAGTCTTGGGGTATAAAAGGTTGAGGATAGGAAGAAATTCCCATATCAGATACTCTTTAATCTTCTAGTCTAAAAGAGAAGAATGGTGGTATGGATTAATTTTTCTACTCATGGGGCGCCTGGGTGGCTCAGTGGGTTAAAGCCTCTGCCTTCAGCTCAGGTCATGATCTCAGGGTCCTGGGATCGAGGCCCGCATCGGGTTCCCTGCTCAGCGGGGAGCCTGCTTCCTCCTCTCTCTCTCTCTGCGTGCCTCTCAGCCTACTTGCGATCTCTCTCTCTGTGTCAAATAAATAAATAAATAAAATATTTTTAAAAAATTTCTACTCATGGCAGCCATTTTAACTTCTTGGACATATACATAAAAATGACCTTTCCTCTTTGTACATGACACATGGGCCACTTTACAGATGTCTTCAAACATCCCTAACCATGCTAGGCACCCTGTATCATCTACCTTTAACCCTCTTCTGCTCTACCCAAGACTTCCCCAGGTGTAAATCATTTTTAGTTACAGAAAATAAAGCTTCTTCTTCAAAGACAAAGCCTTTAAGTGCTATTTAAAATACTCCTCAGGACTTTTGTTACCATTAGGCCAAATTCTCAACCCATGAAGTTCTCAAAAATTGCATTCCTAAGGATGACCATCTGGGGCTTTGGTCTTAAACCACCATGTTTTTTGTTTGTTTGCTTGTTTGTTTGTTTGTTTGTTTTTGAACGACCATGTTTTGATGACACTATGTTTTGATCAAAGTGATGTGATCATCCTATAAGCAAGCACCACTTTGATATTACTTCAATATAAGGATCGATTAATTAACCAGGCAAATGGTTTTGTTGAACCCAAGATATGTTAAAACTTATTCCAACTCACACCTTTTGCACCCTCACAAATGTCTCTAATAGTAATCCAAGACCCATACAGCTATTCTAGGGCAGAAAACCTCAGCTTATTTGATTTTTTCCAACAAAATGAAATGGCTACAATAAGTAAGCCACCTAAATAATCAAAAGAATATATAACACATATTTCTCAGTCTCTCAAATATGCCTACATGTAATAAAACAAAAATTATAAATGTGTCAATTTTTCCTGAGTTTATCTATAATATGAGCCCCATAAAATTCCTTCATTTTTTTTTCTTTTCTGGAGCTAAACAAGTTGATTATAAAATTATTGGTTCTTCTAGGATATGTGATTAAAAGAAGACTTTATCCCCTTCCTCCTTCCTACTTTAGAAAGGGAAACAACTGGAGCTCTAGCAGTGTCAGGCCATGACCATCTTGCAGGTGATTGTCAAATGCTAGGGTTGTAGTCCAGAAAGATAGAAAGAGTTAAAGCCAGTTATGATGTTAGACCCACCAGACCAAAATTGAACTCCTACCTTCAGCCTTCTTTACCAGAGAAAAAAAATGCTTTTTAAACACATTAAGTTAGTCTGTGTTTGTTTGTTTGTTTGTTTGTTAATTTTAGCTGAACCTAGTTTTACCTGATGCAACTTATCATTGGCCAAATGGCTAGACGGTATCATCCATGATTTAAATGAGTTCATCACTTCTGATATCTGCAACTCACTCTGAAATGCATATGACCCAAAATAAACATAACACAGACTGATAAAAGGATAGAGAAATAGAGGTGGATAGGTATATGAGAAAATAAATACAACGAAATGCTAATTATAGAATATAGATGGTGGGCCTATGAGCATTCAGTATATAATCCCTTCAGCATCTCTTAATAAAACACTAAAAATCTTATTGACAAACCATCAGTATCATTTATTATGTTTTTAAGAGATATTTCTAGTAATGAGGAGTTTTGTAGCTTCTTTTCTCTCACTAAAATGGTCACTTCTCTTCCTGTTCTATAAACACTATTGTGGGCTTAAATTCTTAAAAAATAGAACTGGAAGTACTGCCAATGAGACAAACTGGGTGCAAGTAAAAATTTTAAAGGCTGTATAAACAGAAATCCATCTGGAAAGATGTTTTCTCCATCAGCACAGTAAAAGCTAGAATAGAATTTCCTGATATAGATGTACTGTTTGACTCTCTGCAAATCCCACTGGGTACAAGAGAGAGGCGTCTTGCTCCTTAATTTAAAAGTAACTCCTTTTTTTTTCCCTTAATTTACCCGTAAAATGAGGTTAGGAATTGTTAGAATTTCAACTAAGCTGAGCTCAGCACTAAGCATCATTTTCTTCCCCCATTAAGATTCCCTTCTCCTTCCTTATCAATACAGGGAGACTTTTAAGAAGACAACATTTCAGTTTGGTCTTCTGATCAACTCGAAGCATTTCTATTGTGGTGTTGGATCTTTTCCCATGGGTCTGTATTCTAAGCAAAACAAAATTGGAAAAGACCGCTAAACAATTACTGTCAAGAACGCTAAAGTTTGCAGAGGTCTTGCCTGCAAACTGCTAATACAGAAGAAAAAGTCATTTCCTATCCTCCAACATGCAATAAGAATATAAACTGGCATTCCTAAAAACAATACCAAAACACTGATTTGGACTATTGTGTCTACTTTTAAAAGCATTGTTGAAAATAAAATGCCTATACAAAATGGTGTAAATTTAATTTCAGAGAATTTAACTCTGAATTCATTCATCAGGATCCATTTACTACATTTATTGAAGGGCTGTAGGAGCAGACTCTGAGCTAATTGAAGAACATGGATTCACATTATAATCCTGTAGCGTCACTTGCTTATGACTTACTGAAAAGTTCTGCTTCTGAATCAACATTTCCCAAATTTGATCTCATCTCAGAAAGAATGTTCTTACAAAGCCTGGAGAAAACATCTTTAGCTGTGTTTAAATTAGTCAAGGCTGAAAATAGATGAAAAAAATACGTCTTACATATATATTTAAATTTGGTAGAAAACTACCCACTGTATATGGAGTTCTATAGCACAGTCTTCTGGGAGAGAAATAAAGGATGCAGAAGACCAGACATTACAGACATTATTAGCATCAAGCAAAATGTTGAGCACTTTACATGCATTATCATCACACATGATCCTTACAAAATACTGTCTTAGAGATTGTTACTTTCCTTATTTTATAGATGAAGAAACAGAGACTGAGAAATGTTTGCCCAAGGTCACATGCCAGTAGTGGTGGGGCCAACACTGAGACCCAAGTCTGCTTGGCACCAGAATCTGGTCTTTTAACCACCATCTGATACTGCTCAGACCTTTGAAAGCTGAGTGCCATGCAGAGCACACAGTGAGAGAGTGAGAGAGAGGAGGAGGGACAAAGGAGGGATGGAGGGATAAAGAAAGAGAAAGACTTGTCTAACATATTGTTCAGAAATACTGTAAAAGAAGCATTTAGAGATTACTGATACGAAGTACTAGACATCAAATCATGGTGGTTTCTTTGTTTTCTTTTTTCATCCCTTTTTTTCCATGTTTTATTTCTTCTGGTAAGTTAAAAAAAAAAGAAGAGCAAGTACTTACATCTTAATTGTAATTGGTTAATTACAATTAATCACTAAATGTAATTGTATAATTCTTTCCATTTTTTCCAAGTACTTATTGAACACCTATTGCGTGACAGACCCTGTCACTCATATTCTATCTCTACTATAGAATAAATCCCACTTGAGTCACTTTTATTAAGAGGAAAAAATATTTTAACTATTGGCATAGGCTAAGACAATGAGGCACCAAGCTAAAAGAAAACAAATGAACTGTTGGGGCACCTGGGTGGCTCAGTGGGTTAAAGCCTCTGCCTTCGGCTCAGGTCATGATCTCAGGGTCCTGGGATGGAGCCCCACATTGGGCTCTCTGCTCAGCAGGGAGCCTGCTTCCTCCTCTCTCTCTGCCTGCCTCTCTGCCTGCTTATGATCTCTCTCTGTCAAATAAACTTTTTAAAAAAGATAACAAATGAACTGTAAAAATATTAAGAATGTTGACATTAAAGCAGATGAAGCTTCATGTTAATGAACCAGATCAGATGCCCAGCTTGAGTTACAACTCTACTCTTCCTGACCTTCACCATGCAAGATATGTAACAGCCACCACCACTGATATTATGGCTCCAGAATGAAGCTGATGCCACCCAAGAAAGACCTTTTGTAGGAGGGAAAACAGAAAAAGAGAGTGGGCAAGAACCGGAGAACCACTGAGGGTTGATATAAAAAATTGATAATACCACATTTTCACTTTATGTCCTGTTGGCTCTGTGAATTGTGAGAAAAAGGTCAAAACCTTTTGTCTATGTTGTTCACCACTGTACTTTGTACTCCACCAGGGATTTAAAAAATGGTTGAATAGATTTTTTAAAAATGGTTGAATAAATAAATAAAGAATAAGCCAGAAAATGATGAAGAAAAAGTTACATTATTGTCTCTGACAAAAAAGGAATCCAATCAGAAAATGTTGAGGTCTCTATATCTAATTTATGTACATCCACAAATCTCTGACAGTCTAGAAATTCTACCATGAATCCACATCTCACAGTAACCACAATAAAAACTACAGTAATCTGTAACTCTAATATACGATCCAATCATAGATAAGAGATGTAGAAAGGCATCACATGGAGAGAATTACTCACTTCCTTACTTCTAAACCTGTTTTCTTTCATAAAGAGATTCAGTCACCCTCAAGATTTGTCACACTCATGAGGGAACCTTCCTCTTGGAAAGATCACCTTGTTGGTTTCTGTCAAATGTCCCCACTGACTACTGCCTTCCAAGCATCCTGAATCAAAAGATGATTGTGAAATGTGGGAAAATCTTGTTTAGCTCAAATTACAAAGCCCCCAACCCTACCCAACAGTCACTGATATTTAGTCTGATCAAGTGTAATGGGAAAAGCAAATATTCTCATCAATTTTCTTCATTAATGTCACCTATTTCTCTTCCCACCTCAGCGCAAGGGAATTTTATGTAATAGAGTCATGGTACCTCAGTGGGAAAAAAAATTGAAACAAATAAAATTGACAATATATTTTAATAGACATTTTCATTCAAGCATTTTGAGTCCCTTAGTGTATATTTACTCCCTATCTTACCAGTTATACTCAGAAATAATTAAGAGAAGTTGCCGTGGAGCTACTCTGCTCAAAACTAGAGTGAAGTCAAGACATGACCCAAAGAAGCAAAAGAGGAGCAAAGCTCAGTGGAAACTGAAAGGCCATCTGAAAGGGGCATAGAGAACCTGGCATGGAATACAGGGTCTCTGAGAAAAACAACAGGATAAACAAAACTAAAATGGGTTATAAAACTTGGGTCTTAATGTGGTGATAATAGGTAGTAATAGTACCCAAACAATAACATGAAGAAAGTAGTATAGATGGATAGGAGGAGAAAGGAAGCAAAGAGACAAACTAAATATACTGTCAGAGTAATCCAAACTTAGGTGATAGAGAGGTTGGCTAGAGCTGTGACCACGGAAAAGTCAAGAAAGCAGATTAAAGTCTCACTAGACTTTGTGTCTTTGGGGCCTCATGTTTCTGGCACCACAATGCATGACACCTTTTGGTTGAATGAACAGAATGAAGAAGGAAAAGAAAAGTGACAGGCTTGGTAGCTAATGGGATGGTTCTAAGTATTCACTCCAAAGGACAAGAAAAGGAAAAACACCTCCAAAAAATTGAAGAAGCATACCACTTAGAAATGGGATTGGAGATAGTGGCAACTCCAAATGGAGCTGCTCTCTGTCCAGTCAGCAACATAGAGTCACAGTCCATGACAGAAATAGGCCTAAGGATGGAAGTATAAAGATGATATCTAATGGCAGGCAAGTAAGTGAAATCACGAGAGAGAAGCTATGGACAAGGAGCAGAGCTTTAGGTACAATAGGAAAAGGAACTAATACAAGGGACTGAGAATGAAAAGTTAAAAAGAAAAGGCAATAAGATGTAAAAAATGTAGTTTCATGATTTTGGTTTCAAGGAATTATCTGTGATATAATTAAAAGTGCTCAGGACCAGGGACACCTGGGTGGCTCAGTCAGTTAAGATGCAACTCTTGGCTTCAGCTCAGGTTATGATCTTGGGGTCATGAGATTGAGCCCTGTGTCAGGCTCTATGCTGGGCATGGAGCTTGCTTAGGATTCTCTCTCTCCTAGGGTGCCTGGGTGGCTCAGTCAGTTGAGCCTCTGACTCTTGGTTTCAGCTCAGGTTACCATCTCCCAGTTGTGGGATTGAGCCTTGTGTTGGCTCCCCACTCAGTGGGGAGTCTGCTTCAGATTCTTTATCCCTCACCTTCTGTGCCTCCCCACCCTGCACTCTCTCTCTCAAGTAAATAAATAAAATCTTAAAAAGGAAAAAAAAATCTCTCTTTCTGTCCCTCTGCCATTCTCTCGCTCCCTCTTAAAAAAAAAAAAAATGTGTTCAGGCCTGACAGTGAAGGAGGATGAACCTGAGCCCTGGCTCTGCCAGAAGCTTGGATAGATCTGGGGCAAGTGTCCAAACCTGTATGGCTTCCATGTCGCCTTCTACGAATGGCCTCTGAGATCTGTGTCAGCTCTCAAGATCCCTAGGATTCTGAGGATGAAAGTTTCAGAGATTGTACAGGATAGAATGAGGGAAAGAGAGTGATAATTAATCTCAAAGAGAAAATGCCTCCATTAAAGGCAGAAACCAGCAGGCAAGGACTGGGAAGAAAAGAATACATAGGACTTCAAGACTTTGCAAACAAACATAAGTGCCAAAAAAGCAGCAGGATCAAAGAGAAGTTTTGTTTTGATGATAGGAGAGACTAGATATTGTTGAAGTCCAGGAGAGGAAGAGATTAAAGGTGAAATTTTGAGACAAGATCTTAGAGAAGATAGGTAAGAATGGGATCCAAAGTATAAGTAAATAATAATGAAAGAACACGTTTTTATCTGACGTGCTAAGGAGAATGATGTTGAGAAATTCAAAGAACTCTGCTATGATGGCAAAAATCAAAGAATAGAGACTGTTTACCTGGAACTGAGTCCCTTTAGGGTGTAGTCTGAAAAGGAATCAAACCTGTATTAGTTACATATTGTGGCATTATAAATTACACAAATACCTGTGGTTTAAAACAGCAAATATTTTCTAACTTACACAACTGATAAGGAATCCAGAAACACCTTGGCTTGGTGGTTCTGGCTCAGAATCTCTTATGTCTTGTAGTCATGATGTCTACCAGGGCTACAATCATCTGAAGGTGTGACTAGGGCTGGAAAATCCACTTCCAAGATGGGTAACATGGCTGTTGGTTTGAGGGGTCAGTTCTATGTCACGTATCTTTCCTCATGTCATGGCAGCTGGCTTCCCCCCAATTCAAGTGATCCCAGAGAGTAACCAAAATGGAAGTTGTGATGTCTCTTCTGACCTAATCTGTGAAATGACACAGTCACTTCCACTGTATTCTAGTCATCAGAAATGAGTTACTAAATCACTCCCAAAGGAAGAGGAATGAAGTTCCACCTTCTGAAGGGAAGAGTATAAAATAATCTGTAGACAATTTTTAAAACCAACATAGTCTTCAAAGACCACATGGATTAGAATTGGCAACTTAGAAAAAAGTAGCTGTGAAATATCCACTGTGGGGGTATCCTAAAAGTTACGGAGAATAGATTAAAAGTTTCCCCCAAATATTGTACTAGTACTACAAGAACAACACAATGATCTTTTACAGAAAGCAAAAATGATGATATGGGGGTACCTGGGTGGCTCAGTGGGTTAAAGCCTCTGCTTTCGGCTCAGGTCATGATCTCAGGGTCCTGGGATCGAGGCCCACATCGGGCTCTCTGCTCAGCAGGGAGCCTGCTTCCTCCTCTCTCTCTGTCTGCCTCTTTGCCTACTTGTGATCTGATCTCTCTCTCTGTGTCAAATAAATAAATAAAATCTTTAAAAAAAAATGATGATATGGATTGAATCGGTCAGACCAATTTACAAAGGGGAGCCGACTAGTCTTATCAGATGGAGTAAAAGCTTAAAAGACCCCACTAAAGGTCATAATACCACAAAGAACCACCAGACACACTTGACCTCTACAGAAGCACAGAGGAAACACTGATGCATGCACAAGATCAGACACATGGCTATACTCCCTGCAGCAGTTAATGAACTCCAACTTGAGCCCCCATTTACTTGAGTGGAAAGTTCCTGTGCTAGAAGCCTGAGTGTTCTCAGTTCTACTGAATCAATTATTCCCTGAAAGCAATTTAAAGGGAAAATCTTGTTATTATTGTTGCTGTTGTTTTCATTTTGGTGTCCCTGGTGTTAGTACAACATTTGGGGGGGGGGGTAAGCATGGAGAACACATGACTTACATCTATTTTTTTTAAAGACTTTATTTATTTATTTGACAGAGCGATCACAAGTAGGCAGAAAGGCAGGCAGAGAGAGAGGAGGAAGCAGGCTCCCTGCCAAGCAGAGAGCCCGATGCAGGGCTTGATCCCAGGACTCTGAGATCATGAACTGAGCCGAAGGCAGAGGCTTAACCCACTGAGCCACCCAGGTACCCCACTTACATCTATTTGATGAAAAGATGGTTGGATGGATGACTAGATGGGTGGGTGGATGGATGGATAGATGAAACTAATTCAAACGAAGTTACTATACGTTAATTCCCTCTGTACTCTTTGGATGTTTAGATTTTAATGGGACGCAGAGGAAATCATTTCTTCTTTTTTTTTTTAAGACTTTATTTATTTATTTGAGAGAGAGAGAGAGATCACAAGTAGGCAGAAAGGCAGGCAGAGGGAGAGGGGGAAGCAGGCTCCCTGCTGAGCAGAGAGCCTGATGTGGGGCTCAATCCCAGGACCTGAGATCATGACCTGAGCCTAAGGCAGAGGCTTAACCCACTGAGCCACCCAGGTGCCCCAGAACTCATTTCTTCTTAACCTTGGTAATATTAGTAGTTTTCAAGGGATCATACAGCATACAGTGGGGGAGCCAAATATGCATTCTGAAAGAGGAAATAGCAAATGTATTAAGGGTGCTATTCTGTTGAATAATTAAAAGATTTATTTGTTAGATTTTTTAGTATATTTTTAGTTGAATGATTCATTCATGTTTTTATTTTGCCTGTCACTACTACTTAATGAAAAATGTGTACAATAGATATACTCAAACTTAACACATTTTCAAAAAGAACACAGACCCAATTAATATACTTTCCTAATCCAATTATTTATAAGGCTATCTACCTTACTTAAGCTAAAATCTATGACTTAAAATCTATGTTTGTCAAAAATAAAATAAGAAACCAGTTAGAAAACTAGCTAAATTCTTCCCAATTATGGATAGCTCAGATGTGCTTTTTAACATATAAGAAATATTATTTCTCCCTTCTCATAAAGATATAATAAAACTAGGAGTGCCTGGGTGGCTCAGTCAGTTTAGCATCTGCCTTTGGTTCAGATCATGATCCCAGGACCTGAGATCCAGCCCTGTGTGTGTATTGGTCTCCCTGTTCAGTGGGCTAAGCAGTGAGCAGCTTTTCCCTCTCCCTCCTTCCCTCCCCCTGGCTTGTGCTCTCTCTCTCTCAAAAAAAAATCTTTAAAAAAATATATACATATAATAAAACTATATCACCATAAACATATATTTAATTTTGTCAAGTATCTGTTGTAAATAAATTGGATTTTGTACTGGAAATAAAGAGCACATGAATGTATTTATTTGGGTAAATAAAAGAGAAATAACTGTTTGGTGAATAGCTAAAATATGTTGTCCAGATTCATTTGCTACATGGCTATAACTTTTGGCACATTTTAGTTCATAATGTAGAACAACTTTAAGTTAAATAAGATTAAAAATAGATGGAACGTTTGTTGCTTATTTTAGTATTAACTTTATTGTAACCTTATTCTAACTTAATATTATACTCATGTTAGATACTTAGAATACACATGGAAATGTATACTGTATCACATAATGAAATATGAAATGTATATAAAATGGGAACCATATAGGATGCTATAAATATCAACATGTCAAATACCCTTAAGAAAGAAATGCATATTCTGCTCTGGGCTTTTATAGAAAAAGAGTTAAACGGTTTTCCACTTTTATACAAATCAACTTCAATCATTTCTAAACATTAGGAAATGAAATGTTCTATTCCTTTTAGTGGAAGGGAGAAAGAGTTAAAACTTTAAGAAACATACGTAAATCTTCACTTCCTAGGTGCTTCTAGGTGATTCCTCGAAGTGGTAAATGGTAAAATAGAAAGAAAGAATATTATATATTCACCAATGAACAAGAGTACGCTGACAACTGTGATTGTTTTCATAAGCTGGCAATGATTTGGTAAGACTTCTCTAGTAAGCATCAACGATCCTAACAAAACAGCAGAGTGCCTCATGCTCCACTGCAGAATAAATGACTCTAAATCCATTCCCACGGCCTACAGTGTGATGAATGATCCAGAGACTTCCAGTCCTGGCCCTGCTTAGGGACAGCTAGGGAGAAATTCCACATGCCCACAATGTTTGTATCTATCTGTTAAGGAAGGAAGGATTACAAGTAGAGGTGTGCTGGAGTCAGCAACTATAGGCTCTCCAGAGCCAATTCTGTGTGTCTCTTCCCAACTCCGCAGTCAGAGATACTGTATCACTAGCTTGAAGTGGGCCATGGAGGGAGTATTTACACCACAGAAATAGGCCAATGCCCCAAATCAGGCCTTTTTATGCAGAGAATGAGTTGTCAAACATTTATAGGCATACCTATTGATTACAAGTCAACATATGCCTATAGAAAAATGAGTGATTGGTGTTCATGCCACAAAGTGATCCTGGAGGGATTTTCTTCCTCCAACCTCACACCTCCAGGTGAAATTAATTCCCTTTTGGAAATAGGTTAGACTACAACTATTAATTACTTGATTAATTTAAATGTCCAAGTTATTGATTGTGCCAACTCCATGATCAAAGTCAGTAAAATTTTACTGGACTCAAACGACCTGAGTCCTTAGCAGCTGAGAAACAGAAAAATAAAAGATGCACTCCCAATATTATCTGTCCCTCACAGTAGCTAGTTACTTTGCTGCATGGAAGTCTATTGAACTGAATTGCTCACTACAGTAACAGTTAAATATGAAACAGAAGTAAGCAGCATAGGATGAAAAAAAAAAAGAGGAAGAAATGCTAATGAACAGGTCAGGGGCACAGTTCGCATCAGCTGGCATGTGCATTCCTAAAGAATATTCCACATAACAGATGCAAACAGATGGTCCGACTCTTTTTCATTTTGTTTCCTTAAGTCAGCACTAACGGTAAAGATGATGGTGCTGGATGTCTTCTGTTTTCCTCCCTGTCTGCTCTCCACCTCTCTTTGCTCTGCTCTATTGCCCCAGGGGCTGACCATAGATGGTATCAATAAGGCTCCCTTGTCATCTAGCTTCTGCAGAGGAAAGGAGGAATGGAGGAAGGAGATCAGAACCCGTTCCCCCAGCTCCTTCCCTCCACCAAAAAGAGGATATACCTTCCACCAAAGATCATGGTTTTTGTCAGACAGCCCCTCCACAAATCTCCCCCTTCTAGTTCCAATAATCCATTTTCCACCATGTCCTCAAGACTTAAGTGTTAGCAACCAACTGTGACAGCTCTAGCATACTGCTCTATCCTTTGTGGGGTTGCCCAACAATATTCAAGACCTTTTGAATTGTCCCTTTATTACATCATCTTCCTATCCCTTGATCTGAGTGTGCTATCTACTTCCTGCTGGGACCCTGAGTAATGAAACTGTGTTTGAAAAATCCAGAAAAAAAACACCGAAAGACCACCAGATGGTGCATCCCTGATACCTCTGATATCCTTCCACATGACTCTGTGCTGCATAGGGCTTTCAGACTCCTCTAAATTACCTGGCAAACAATCCACCAACTCCTGTCCCATACTCAGCACCACATGTGGCACTCTGTCCCATGCTACTGTGAAAATTAACAAAGGGAAACCTCACCAAAATGGAGTCAGAAGGTTGGGCAGGGGGAGTTCTCCTGCCCTACCATTGGTCATCAACTGCAAATCCCACAGAAAGAAATTAGTAGGGGTGCCTGGGTGGCTCAGCCCATTGGACAAATGCCTTTGGCTCAGGTTATGATCTCAGGGTCCTAGGATCAAGTCCCACATCGGTCTCCCTGCTCAGTGGGGATCCTGCCTCTCCCTCTTCCTCTCCCCACTGCTTATATTCTCTCTTGCACTCTGTCTCAAATAAATAAAATCTTAAGAAGAAGGAGGAGGAGGAGGAGGAGAAGAAGGAGGAGGAGGAAGAGAAGGGAGGGAGGGGGGAGGGGGGAACAGGTGATGGGGATTAAGGA
>LNAC01000039.1:1263848-1300174 GCA_002007465.1 Ailurus styani
GAGGGGGGAGGGAGGGAGGAAGGAAGGAAGGAAGGAAGGAAGGGAGGAAGGAAGGAAGGAAGGAAGGAAGGAAGGAAGGAAGGAAGGAAGGAAATACTACTTTACTATCCCAGCAGGAAGAAGAAAGATTTTCCCCCTCCCAGGCAATAGCCCAGCCAATGAGATACAGTCACTACTCAGCCAATGAAAAGCAACTATACTTCAAACTTCCAGTTTACTTCTTATTGACCTTTTGTTTATAACAGCTTTCCCAGTCCCCCTCTTTCCTCTATAATAAAAAAAAAAAAAAGCATTCTTCTTCTTTGTCNTTATAGTTCATGCCTTTTGTTTCTTTCTTTTTTTTTTTTTAAATATGGAACGCTTCACGAATTTGCGTGTCATCCTTGCGCAGGGGCCATGCTAATCTTCTCTGTATCGTTCCAATTTTAGTATATGTGCTGCCGAAGCGAGCACTTGCCAGTGGTTTTTGCTGTAGCTTGCTTGCCTGGCATTGCAATTCTCTGCTATTCAGGAATAATAGTTGGTAAAATAACTAGCAGTTTTATTTTTAAGGTTGATACTTCTTACAAGGCAATCAAAGTAGAAGTGGTCAAATTTTATATTTCCAAATTAAACTTCTTCTGAAGCTTGATCTAACTCTCTAATAGAGCTGTACAAATGTACATGCCTACATTAACTTTGATATTATTTTATTCTCCATATACAACTCCTACATTTAAAGTACAGGAGAGTATGGACTAAATTTTCTAATCAAAGGACATAGGGGCGCCTGGCTGGTTCAGTGGGTAAAGCACATGACTCTTGATCTCAGGGTTGTGAGTTCAAGCCCCACAGTGGGTGTAGAGACTAATTAAAAAAAAAAAAGACATAGAGGGGCTGAATGGATTAAACAACAACAATAACAACAATGAAACAAGACCCATCTATACATGCCTATGAGAGACTCACTTCAGATACAAAAGACACATACAAACTAAAAGTGAAGGATGGAAAAGTTGTTCCACGCAAATGCAACTAATAGAAAGCTGAGCTAGCAGACAAAATAGACTTGAAAAAGACTATAATGAGAGACAAAGAAGGGCATTACATTAATGATAAAGGGCTCAATCCAGCAAGAGGATATAACTTTTGTAAATATTTATATACTTAACATAGGAGAAGCTAAATATATAAAACAAATATTAACAGACCTACAGGAAGAAATATACAGTAATACAATAATAGTAGGGGACTTTAATACCTCACTTTCATCAATGGACAGATCATCCAGACAGAAAATCAATAAGCAAACGTCAGCCCTAAACAACATACTCAAGTAGAGAATGGTTACCAAAAAGAAAATAAACCAAACGTCAGCTCCTCTGTTGAATCAGCATAAACAGAACAGAAGACACTTAAGTCTGAATTCAAAGGGACAATAGTGCCCACCTCACTATTGACATATAGAATCATCCTTGAAGACTGAATGATAAAATCAAATATTTTTGAGTACTTACCATAGGACAGATTCTGTGTTTCGCCTGGAATATCCCACTCAACACTCTAAACAACTCTATAAAATAAGTGTACTGCATTAGTATTCCCATTTTATAGATGATAAAACTGAGGCTTGGTTCTGATCCAAGCTCACACAGTTGGTAACAAGCTGAGATCCAAATGCAAGTAGCCTGTTTCTTTCTTTCTTTCTTTTTTAAAAGATTTTATTTATTCATTTGACAGAGAGAGAGAGAGAGGCAGGCAGAGAGAGCAGCAGACTCCCTGACGAGCAAGGACCCTGGGATCATAAGATGAGCTGAAGGCAGACAACAGACCAGGCCACCCCGGTGCCGCAGGCAGCCTGCTTTTAAAATCCAGGTTTCTAACCTCTGTACTGGAATTCAGGCCAGGGTCAAGAGACTTCCAGAGATTTGACAATCTCATGTTTGAGAGGACTATTTTAAAGAAGGGTAAAACCTTCAATTTTTCTGTAAAATACTCCTTTTTTCCTTTGTAAATCTTCAAGGTTACCAACCCGCATCTGGGAGGGAGGGGACAGAAGAGGTGTTGTTCTATATATTACTTTTGTGCTCTGAACAGAATGTCTTCTTGGCCCCAAGCTCTGCTCTCCCCACACCCTGCAGGGTTCTCAAGTTCACACACTTCCAGAAACCCCTATTGTCTTGGCTTGATAAAGACTTTTTAGTGCCCAAGGCCATAAGGCATTTATTCTTGTAGTTTCTTGAAGTGACAAAGACAAAACAATGATTCCAATTAATTTTTTACCTACACTCTCTTTTGTGATATTTCAGGTATGCAATAATTAATAGAAGAAATTCCCCAGGATATTCTAATTATAAACTTCTTCCCACGCATGTGGAGGGAAATGGTCTACTTCACAGAAGAGTATTTTGTAAAACTCAAAGTTCAAATGAAGCTGAAAATGAATTGGATGATTTCACCTAGTCCTTTTCTTGCCCTGGGAAGATAAATTAGAACTTTGAATAATGGCCAGCAGCCTCTTTCTTTGGAGGCCAGTTTTGGTTTAAGGGTTAGATACTCACTGGAACCAGCAACTTTAGCCCTTTGGGCTTCTAAGGACATTACCATACCTATTTCCATCTGTTCCTTTTAACTCTCCAACAAGCTGAACGTCCCATTTCATTTTCTCTCCAGCTTTAAGGATTAGAGTATAATCAGTCTACTAGTCTGCTAGGGCTGCGGTAATAGGGTACCACAGACTGGGTGGCTTCACCAACGGAAATGTATTTTCTCACAGTTGTAGATACCCAAATTCCAAGATCAAGGTGTGGGCAAGGTTAGTTCCTTCTGAGGGCTATGAGGGAAGGGTAGGTTCCAGGATCTCTCCTTTGCTTGTGGATGGCTGCCTTCTCCCTATGTCTTCACACCATTAACCCATGTCTCCAAGTCTCCTCCTATAAGAACACTAGTCATATTGGATTAGGGCCCAACCCAGTGACCTCATTTTAACTTGATTACCTCTGTAAAGACCCTGTTTCCAAATGTAGTCAGATTCTGAGGTACTGGGTATTGAGACTTCAGCACATGAATTTTGGGGGAAACATAATTCCGTCCATAATCATCAGTGTTTAACCCACAATCAATGTACCGCCTTTTTCATATCAATCTATTAATACTTAAAAGTAGAAAAATCAGGGGCTCCTGGATAGCTCAGTTGGTTAAGTGGCTGCCTTCAGCTCAGGTCTTGATCCCAAGGTGCTGGGATCGAGCCCCACTTCGGTCTCCCTGCTCAGCGGGGATCCAGCTTCTCCCTCTCCCTATGCCTGCCGCTCTGCCTACTTGTGTTCTCTCTATATCTCTCTGTAAAATAAATAAAAACCTTAAAAAAAACTCTAAAAAGTATAAAAATCAAAATAACACATCTCTTCTTGACAGATAAGGCCCCTGACATTTCAAAAATGACCCTCACCCCAAAATGTATTGGTTAAACAGTTTTAAAAAGTGTTTTCTGTTGTTTTCATAAAGAAAATTTTAAAAGGGTGTATAGAAACAGCTTATTGAGAAAGCTTGAGTTTTAAACTCAGCCCCCCTAAACAGATCCTTAGGTCCTAATCCACAGAAAGTCCCTTCTGAATGCCCTCATTCTACTACTCATGATTCTGTCTGGATGCTGGCCTGCCTGTCTGCCTCTGCTTTTTATTTTTATTTATTTTTTTATTACAGTTTTTCACTCTTTGGAACATTTATTGTTGTGGTTTTCCTCTTATATATCCCCCAGTCAGTATGAATTTTCCTAATTGACTTTCCCTTCCTAAATTTATCTTTCCTATAGCTTTGGATGATATCCCTGAAGGCAGATTTGTTTGGAGAACACAAGATAAGGGCAATATATTCACCACACATCAGCAATAACAAATGAGCTTTCTTTTATAACATTTCTCCTTGAGTACCATCCCTTTTTTTTTTAAGATTTTATTTATTTATTTGACATACAGAGAGAGATTACAAATAGGCAGAGAGGCAGGCAGAGAGACAGGGAGAGGAGGAAGCAGGCTCCCTGCCGAGCAGAGAGCCTGATGCGGGCCTCGATCCCAGGATGCTGAGATCATGACCTGAGCTGAAAGCAGAGGCTTTAACCCACTGAGCCACCCAGGCGCCCCCATCCCTTACTTTAAAATAGAAAGTTTCTGCTAATACAAGAAACATTTATTACTGGCCCATCCACTTCCTCATCCCCTAGTAGTTCCAACCACTACAAAGGCAGATTATAAAAGTTGGCCAAATTGGAGCCCAGTGTGTGTGCATGAGTTGACTGATTTTTTACCAATAAAATTATAAGCTCTATCAACCAAGATACTAATTTTACAGACTTTTGTGTGGAAAAAAAAAAGAGAACGATAATGTTTGAGAAAAAGAAGCAGTTATTTGCAGCTTACAAATGGGCTCTATCCCAAAATAGAGATTGACAAGTCAATTATTGGGAACTTGGATACATTTTCCCAGAGAAGCAATATGGCAAACGGTGGTTGGCTTTGTAGGCAACCCCAGGAGAGCCTGAGGACCCCATATGCAGAGGAACCACAGAGCTAATGTTGTCCTTGAATCTAGTCAGTGCACTTTTGATATTCAAGGGAAAGCAAATCCATGTTCCAGTGAGGGGAGGGGGCAGGGGTTATCAGGAATCCTTCTCTGTTTCAAGGACAAAGGACACCTCTGGTATATACCTATCCATAGTAGAAGTATCTCTGCATCTCCCATGCATTCAACTCTTCAAGGAAATCTAAAAACGGCAGAGGAAAGGAATCCATAGACCTATAGGAAGGGGTTTCTTAGAAATAGAAGAGGACAGGAGACCCAGCAGCCTCAAGGGGGAAGAAAGAAAGAATTGGAATAAAGGAAATTAAGAGGGATAGGCTGTGGGGCAGAATTCCTAGAACCACTTGTCTGATGAAGATTGGGGGCAGTAGGTGCTGATGTGTCCAAAGTACCCTAAATCAGGTTTATAGTCAAGTTGTACACAAGCAGGCCAGGTTTTTTTTTTTTAATTCAATATATACCTTATATGCATAGAGTATTCCTGAGCCAACATGAATGGAATGGTGAAATGAGGTTATGAAGATAAATGATAACTCCTTATGGCACTAAAGAACAAGTGTCTGCTTAGTGTTGTCAAGGGTATAACATCACCCACCTTAGAACCTCATCAAATCTGTTTGGAATGAATGAGTGAATATGAGGAACAACTGCAGAGCAGGATAACGAGCCAGATGTCAGAAAAAGACAAGAAGAACCATTTTAACTGAAATACAGTTGTGTTACATCATAACCGAAGTTAAGTGTTTATTAGTAGGAGAAATATCATACAGTTTTTTTAAATAAAGAGATTCTATAGGTGTTGATATGAAAAAATACTTTAATAAAATATATATATGTATTTAAGATACATTGTTTAAGTGCTAAAGGCAAGGGACCAAACAGTATGTGTTTTTTAAAAAAAAAATGGTAATATAGTCCTACGTAAATATATACACTTGATTTATAACAGATTTCTAAAAGGGTATCAGCTGTGGTTAAGTCTAAGGAATGAGAATAGGTGGTTGTAAAAGGCAGAGAGACAAACTTTACTGTTTCATCCTTCTACGCTGTTTAAATTTTTATCACAAGCAAGAGTGACTTTCATTCTTTTTGCTTGTGGGAAAATACACATAGCATAAGACTCACCATTGTTAAATGTACTGCTCAGCAGCATTAAGTACATTCACGTGGTGCAGCCATCACCACCGTCCATCTCCAGAACATTTTTCTTCTTCCCAAACTAGAATTCTACACCCGTTAAATAAAGCCCCATTCTCCCCCTCCCCCATAATGACTTACGACTTATGAAACTAATATAGAGAAACCTTACACAACAAAACATCCATACTAAATTAACTGATAACAATGCTGCATTTAGAAGTGATAAACATACTTAATCATTTATGATAGATATAATTTGATAATAAATCCATGCTCTGAAATCAGACTAGCAAGCAGGTTTTGTAGGTTCTGTTGAAATAATAATCAGATTCTGTTTCTGAGACAGGAAATTCCATAATACAATATCAGGTTGAATATTCACCTGTATACTATTTATGTATGCAATGTATTAATCATCCTTGATGGGATTTTTATCCAACTCCTAATTGTCCTGACTCCCAATCATTGCAACATCTATGCTTTTGGGACTTCCAAACACCACAAAACTGACATATTGGCATGCTAATATATCCTGAATGCTTCATTCACCCTTCCCAGATCCTTTTCCTCCTTCCTTCTTCCTAATTACAGCCAACAATGAGTCTGTTGAGAGAGGAAAGGTATTTTATTTCCATAAATGGGTGCTAATTTACTCAGAAGAGAAGACCAATGTATGACACATACATGTGCTCAGGTTCCAGTTGAGAGGGGAGGACAAGCTAGGCAGGGATGGGCAAGTTGGGTGGGTGTGAGATGGGTAGGAGATAGAACAGGGGAAGGGGTTGGAGAGGCCGGGATGGCAGGAGCACAGCCACAGGAGTGTGGAGTCAGATATGGGGAGTAGCAGTGCCCCTGAGCAGGAGATGCCAAGATCTAGCTGAGAGTCCAGAGAGTGGAGAAGACAAAGATTAACATCCAGAGGTCTATTTGGTTCATTCTGATCTATGACACATTACTGAGTCAATGTCACTACAAAGGCAAGAATATAATGTAAATTTTCTCAGGATGCTTTGGTCTTTGTTTATCTGCAAGATACAAAGTGAAAGGAGACATTAAGGATGGCACTTGATGGAATGAGCACTAGGTGTTAAATGCAACTGATGAAGCACAAAACTACCTCTTAAACTAATAATACACTCTATGTTAATTAATTGAATTTAAATAAAATAAAAATAAATAATAACAACAACAACAGCTAATCATGCCTTGAGTGTAGTATTATGTACCAGGCATGTTAATTATTCTAAGTGTTCAGCATATATTAACTCACTAATCCTTCAATACCCTTACAGACCAGTACTGTTTGTATTCTCCCCATTTACAGATGTATCAAGAAGGGTGAGGGGATATTCTTGCATTCTAGCACCGTACATAGGAAAACGCTAGATTATTGAACATAGATTTTCTGCTCATTCAAGAGGTACAGTCTGCTATTGGGCAGAAATGGTCCAGGTGATTCATCACAGCCAATATGACCTGTCCAGGAGGCCATCTACCTTCCTTTGCTCTGATTCTATTCCTTCCTGGAAATTATTTGGATAGAAATTCTGCCTTTTGGTACCCTGACTAGTGAGCAGAATAACTTGGGCAAGGAATATTTACCAACACAAATGGGTTAGTTAATATTTCAGCTTAAATGTCAGTCTCCTGTGAGTTTCATAAACCTAGATGATGAAAGTTAACCCCAGAAAGTCTTCTAAATGGAACAACTACTAAACTTCCAATCTAAGGAACTGGACCAAAGTGGCCTCATCTTAGAAGGTCTTGTCTGGGATGTCACTATTTCTATGCTATCTACAGTAACAAAGCATTGAATTAACTTGCTAAATTTAGTGTTAATTCAGCTCTATTCTTTCTTCACTCACAGTTATGGCCCACCCCAAACCTGCCTTTTCTCTTGTCTTTATAGTAATAAGTCTGTTTCTTCACGGATGGCTGCCTACCAAAGATGAAAGGATCCCCTAGTCTCAGGATAAGAGAAAAGTCATGGAGGGCTGGGTTTAAGACTTAGATGAACAAACAAATAAAGGAAGATAATGGGAATTCAAGGAGCAGTACACACAGAGGGGTGTCCTGCAAATTTTTGTTTTGAGTGTCTAGAATCTAGTTTTATCACGAGGTTTCAAGAGCTTGTTTTAACTGAAGACAGACTCAACATAGAGCATACCTCCATGCCCCAAACTTTGTGTTGGGATCTATGAACACAAAGGCAAGCTAGACCTAAAATCCACATTCTACAGACCTCAAAGATCTCACATTCTACAGAAAGGTTATTTCTGTTTCTGTCTCCCACAAGACTAGGAAGATGTAGTATACAATCCATAAATTCTTCTTGAGCACACCAAAATTTGGGTAATTTCAGTTCAGTGAGATAACCAAAGAGTTTGCAGATACACTCAACTGATTCTCTAACTCATTATTTCTATGTTTGCTTTGTCACCAATTTCTAATTAAAAAACAAAAGTTTGGTAAGGTAATAAAGGTTAAAGAAGGAAAAAAGTATTCCAGAGACTTGTCTTCTGCCACATCGATGTTTCCTGTTTTAGTCTTTTGCATATGAAAACTAGGCAAGTGCAGAGACCCACTAATAGAAATTCTAAAGCAATTCAGGTGTTAGTGAATGCTTTTCATCTCATTACCTTTTCCACTTATTTCTGTTGAACCACACAACCTGAAACTTATTTCAGAGGCACCTGAATAGTTTATTTTATTAGTCTTCATCATATTTCCATTGGTCATCTACCAGGAGCCAGGGCCTACCTTTAGATCCATTAATAACAGTAATTCCTATGTTAAGAGCATACATTTTGGAGTCCAGACTTCTTGACATGAGTCCCAATTCTACCAATTAGTAGTTCTATGAATTTCCCATCCATCTCCTCATTTATAAAATGCATTATGATCATAATAATCTCCATCCTGACTACCCTCATGAGAGTAGCATATGAATTGTTTTTATAGATACAGCAAAGTATTTGTACTTTGAGATAACATTGCTGACAGCATCTCTTAAAAAAAACAAAACAAAAACAAACAAACAAAAAAACAGATAAATCACAGACATCATCCTATATTCCTTTCTAGCACCAAAGCAAATAAAGGGTGTCCTATGACTTATCAGGAACTAAGACTTAAGAAAACTTGTTGCTACATACTGTGCTACTTCTTCACAATGTTGTGGTCCCTGGAAAGTCTTCCTTAGAAATGTAGACGCTGTTATGGTTTCTGGCGCTGTGTTATCAGAAAAGGTGCTTCAAGATAGCTAACTGGGGGTGCCTGGGTGGCTCAGTGGGTTAAAGCCTCTGCCTTTGGCTCAGGTCATGATCTCAGGGTCCTGGGATCGAGCCCCGCATTGGGCTCTCTGCTCAGCAGGGAGCCTGCTTTCTCCTCTCTTTCTGCCTGCCTCTCCACCTACTTGTGATCTCTCTCTCTGTGTCAAATAAATAAAATCTTTGGGAAAAAAAAAAAAGATAGCCAACTGCCGAAGAAACTTAGGAAGAACTGACACTTGAAAATCTTGGAGAACTTTATAACTCAGGGGAAGATGCTCATGGTTCAGATGGAGCTTGACTGCATTAGAAACATCCTCACCACACTGTGAGTTTTATGAGCCCTAGGCAGTTTTACCTTTGTGTGCCCCTTCCTCCATGAAAAAATAAAAATAAAAATTATATTTGACAACTATCCTGGTAGAAAGATGAATATAATCCAGGCAGGATTCATTATTATATATTCCCTATTATTATACTATCTGTTTCTTTTAAAAGAAATTAAAACATTTTCACAAGCCCTAAAGATATTATGGGCTCTAGACCCTAGGCCAGCTGTGTTGAAGAGACAAGTCAGTCCTGCTCACTGATGCAGATGTCCATCACTGGACCCCTGCACCCTTTCCAGCCACATCTCTCCCTGCTCTGCCTTCATTCACTCTATTCCAGTCCACCTGGCTCTCCTTCTAGCCCTCTAACACACTCAGCAGAGTCCCATTCCAGTGCCTGAGCCCTGGGGTTCCCCTGGCTCTTCCTCAAATCTTTGCAAGTCACTCAGGTCTCAGCACACACATCACCACCGCAGAGAGGCATTCCCTGATCCCCCTGACTATCCTAGCCACTCCCTGTCCCACTACCCTACTGTAGTTTTTCTGTGGTGGCTACAATAATCTGCAAAATTTCATTTCTTTGTTTATTGTTGGCCTCTCATGTTAGCATAATAGAAGGAATATAAATTATATGAAGGCAGGGACTTGATTTGCCTTAGTCATTGTCATATCACCAGTGCCTCAACCACAGGAGGCTATCAGGAAACATTTATGGAATATGTAAGAGAGTGGATTGGCTATGGAGATTGCTCAGCACACTCAAAGAATGGGGGAACAAATAGTGCCTGCCATTTTGTTCTTTCATTTCTATAAACAATTCTCCAGCAGACTAAGACAGATATCTTGAGGAGTTGGTACCCAGTGCTGCAGGGAGGGAAGGGAGAAGAAGGCAAGCACTTCTGCACATATAACTGGACAGACTCACGTGAGAAAACAGGAAATTTTACCTGGGCACTCAAGTTCCTTTAAGAAAGTTCATTTAGCAAGTATCTGTTAGATCACCATCTAAGAACTGGATTGCTTCTGCCCTCAAAGGATACAATGAAAAGGCAACTAAATAGAAAGCTGAAGACTTGAAATCACCTTGAATGGACATACATTTCATTCCCTGATTTCAGGCAGGTATGGGACCCTGTTAAAGACTCAGAGAAGAATGGTTTTAGGCATTACAAGAGGACATTTGTTGTTTGCCAGCAGGTTTCTCTTGGTAATAGCATGCCTATTATCTTTTGAGGAATTATCTCTTTTTCCATTATGTGTGAATTTGATGGGATTTTCATTCAAGGTTCCCAGCCCTCTTAGCTGAGAGGAGTGGTCATGTGACCCAAACAGAGCCAATCAGTCTTTCTCCAGAGGCCTGACTCTTAGAGTGACAGAAGAGAGGCAGAGAGGAGGAGAGAATGGAGGCATTCCACTATCGCAGTAGTGGCACCTTCACAAAACCATGGATTAGTTCCTACTTCCAAGAACCCCAGAAATGCCCTAGTATCCTTCATTTCTGAGCCTGCTTGTCCAATGTTTCTTGATTTTGTGAAATTCCTCTTAATTACTCTTCCATTCAAGGAAGTCAGTCATTCCTGCAAAGCCACAACTAATGCAGTGGGAGAAGTGCTGGACTGGGGTCATTAGACTAGGTCATTAATCTAGGTGCAACTAACCCAAATGACCAATCTCTTTGTGCCTCAGCTCTCTGAGACCCCAAAGAGAGATCATTACTACTCAGTAAGTATCTGAAGGTTACTGGGAAGTTAAAATGAGCTAGTAAGTTAGCTGATCTATGTCAGGTAGATCCCCTAAGAAGCAGATGTTGAGACAGACTTAGGAATGCAAGTGGTTTATTTGGAGGTCACACCTCTGCGAGATAAAAGCGGGGAAAAGCAGAACGAGTCTTCAGACCACAACCTTGTCATAACGTGATGATGATAGAAAATTATATATGCATAAAAACCAAGGAATCTCTCAGGGGAAAGGAGTCCAGACCCTAATATTTTCCCTCTCAAGATTCAAAATTATTAGTACTTCTTTGATGAGCTGTCATAATCTCCACTGGCCCACAAAGGGGAACTCACCCTAATGGAGGGGACTCTACCCTGGTGCCCCAGGCTCTCTACTAGATTTGTGGGTATTTGAGGAGGGGGTGATTCTAGCACTGCTTGAGCTCCTTTCGCTCAAAGCAGAGTCTCAATTTCCAAGGCCCTGATCAATGAATGATCTAGATACCAAATAACTGAGTATTAAATGTTTTTAATGTTTAAAAATACACCATAAAGACTATAGTCAGTAATACTGTAATAATGTTGGATGGTGACTACATTTACTGTGGTGAACATTCAGTAATGTATAGAATGGCTGAATCAATATGTTGTGCCGCTAAAACTAATATTACCTCATATGTCAACTATACTTCAGTAATAAAGTTTTCAATTTTTTTAATTAAAAAAAAAATCTTGGGCGCCTGGGTGGCTCAGTGGGTTAAAGCCTCTGCCTTCGGCTCAGGTCATGATCTCAGGGTCCTGGGATCGAGGCCCGCATCGGGCTCTCTCCTCAGCAGGGAGCCTGCTTCCTCCTCTCTCTCTCTGTCTGCCTCTCTGCCTACTTGTGATCTCTCGCTATCTGTCAAATAAATTAAAAAAAAAAATCTTTAAAAAAAATAAAAGTAAAAATAAAAAATAAAAAATAAAAAAAATAAAAAAAAAATCTTTCAGAACCAGGGGTGCCTGGGTGGCTCAGTGGGTTAAGCTCTTGATTTCGGCTCAGGTCATGACCTCAGGATTGTGAGGTCTGGCTTTGCGCTCAGTGGGGAGTCTGCCTGAGATTCTTTCTCTACCACTGTCCCTATCTCCCCCTATGTGCTCTCTTTCTCTCTCTCTGTCAAATAAGTAAATCCTTAAACAAACAAACAAACAAACAAACAAACAAAAACTGGAAAAACAAAGTTTCAAAAAAAAAATCTTTCCAGCACTGATTCCTTTCTAGCTCTATCCTCAGACAGACAGACGTTGTCTCTTCCCAACGTTAGAGACAGAATAAGTTAAGACACTAAAAAACAATTAAACATTTTAACTTAAATTCAAAATCATTTTTTAAAGATTAAAATTATTTTAAACCCATTTAAGTTTGATTTGCTTATGTGTTGTTAATAAAATTATTATATTTATCTCTAAAAAGCAAATATCCTGGGTAGGAAGAGGAAGTATAAAGGATTTCTCCTGGCCCACGTGAACCAGGCATCACAAGGAAAAACACTCCCTGAAAAAGAGCCATGCTTTTTAAAAAATACATAATTTGTAAAAAATAATAATAATAAAATAAGTTAAAAAAATAGACAAAAAAATATATGATTTGTAGAGTAACAAAATAAAGGGGTAGGGCTTAGGAAAGGGAGGGATTCTTTTTCTTTCTCAAATTGCCCTAGTGTTGACACTAGGAAGATTAACATTTGATTCTAAGTGACCTTAGAATCCACTTATTTGTCATCTTGGAAACAATAGGTTAACAGTTTTCAAAATAAGTGAACAATATAAACAAACAGCTGCTTGGACTAATCTGGGATCTACTTCTGCCATGAAGTCACCTCCAGGACATTTTCAAAAGGCTTTTTTTTTTTAAATCCCCTGACAGCATGAAAGGCCTTGCCTGAAAATTGGTGTGTAAAAGGAAGCCATCATTCACACTAATGGGGTCCTTCAACTTGCTCTCCCTGTACTCATAGCTGCCCTAGAGCTGAAATGTGAGGCTTCTTAAACCCCAGGGTGGGTGAAAGAATTTCATCACCCTCCCTAGGCCTTCAGTGTAGACTTCTTCCTAAGTAGATTTTCTTTAGGTTTTCATCACAGACTACTATAATCACTAAAATAAAGTGCTCAGTTTCTAAGCACCTGAAAAGTGCTGACATATATGTACCTCCAATGAATAGGGTGTTAAATCCTCTTCCCCACATCTCCTGCCTCCCCACACACATACCCAGCAATAGCCATGTGTGGTGCATTGACACAATCCATCTCTTATTCAGACTGCTATTCTCAGCTTGTTTTTTCTCCCTGCTCTGGGCTCCCACCATAGTCATAGGCACACAAATTGAATCACATCCCAAAGTTGAACAAATAGACTAAGATGCTCAACATTTTAATTTATCTACTACTGTTTCTCAAGTCTGGAAAATTTCAAGTTTTCATGAATTTTCCCTGGAGAAGAAAAATTCTCCATAACCACAGACAGGTTTCATAATCACTCCAAGGAAATGACAAGTTCTTCTTGAGAATAATTCTTTTTGCTTTCTGAAATTTGAGGTGAGAAATTTCATTTATTTTTTTGCCAAACCACAAAAATGGATGATGTCATTCTTATACCACAAGAACTGGGAGGTATGTTCTCATTTCCAACACAAATTATTAAATTATATACAGTATTAGGGAGAAAAATGACAGTGAGGGTGAGATCCACATTATAGCTATTGTTTATGTTGAACCATATATATTCCTATGTGTCTCCCTTTGGTATTTTCTTCCTTAAAGTGTTAAGGGACTATTTGGGGCTTTTTTCCCTTTGTATCATTTCCCCTCAGTTGGGAGCTGCTAGCTTCTTATTGAGATTGGTACCAAACAAGAGCAATCTGCTTTCTGGAAATAAAGATTCCACCTCTTCAACTGCATTTGAAACAGGGATGGGCCCACAGAGATACCATGGAAAACTCTACCAGTAGTGTAAAATATATGCTTAAAGATCTTTTGATTTTTTTTAACCAATTAAGCCTTTTAAAGATTTATTATTTATTTAACAGAGAGAGAGAGAGAGATCACAAGTAGGCAGAGAGGCAGGCAGAGAGAGAGGAGGAAGCAGGCTCCCTGCTGAGCAGAGAGCCCGATGCGGGGATCGATCCCAAGACCCTGAGATCATGACCTGAGCCAAAGGCAGAGGCTTAGCCCACTGAGCCACCCAGGTGCCCCAAATCAATTAAGCCTTTTAAGAACTTAGAGACTTTACCTGGGGCAAATAATAATAATGAAAATAAATTTAAAAAAAAAGAACTTAGAGACTTTATATGGAATTACTGAATCAGGGGCTCCTGGGTGGCACAGTCAGTAGTACATGCAACTCTTGATCTTGAAGTTGTAAGTTTGAACCACAAGTTGAGTGTAGAGATTACTTAAAAATAAAATCTTTAAAAAAAAATTGTTGAATCATTATATGGTACACCTGAGACTAATATAACACTGTATGTTAATTGTACTTCGATTAAAAGAAAAGAACTTACAGGCATTATATTCCAGCTAGATATCTCCTCTGCAGATATAAGGAAGCTGAGCACCAAAATGTTGAGCTAATTTTTCCCAAGATCACATGGGTAGAGTTGGAACTAGAACCTTAATCTTCTACATTTATTCTTATTGTGTAATTACAATGGCAGTTAAAAAAATTTATATTTATGAAGTGGAATTTAAGATAGATTTTTATATTTAAAGAAATGCTCAACCACTGTTTTCCATGTTTAATCCTATCCTCTTTGTCTTCACTATTAGCATGTCTATAACATTATCCAGAGTCTGTCTTCATCTTTACTGCAATGTAGATAAATTTGGGGAAGTAAATTTAATGGCAATATGCTGAAGTGGTATTAGACTCAAGGAAGAATCTGAAAAAAAGGGTAACTGACTATGGGATCAACCAGGAAGGCAGTAAATCACTAAAAATTACAGACCCTTCAATGATGTGGATGGAGTTCAACTCCTCACCACGTCAGTGTAGATTGCACCTATAGACTTGCTTCCAAAGAGCAAAGTGAGTAAAAGAGGGTAAGTAATTTTACATTGGAGAGACCTGGAAAACACCACCTTATTCTGTTATCAAGGTTTACCATCATGTTGATATCATGTACTCTTAATATGATATAACGAGAATGACACTTCATCTCTGTGGTCTTCCTCCCCCAAACCCACAACACCTGTATAAGCATGAGAAAATATAAGACAAACCCAAACTGAGGGACATTTTACAAAAAAAAAACAATTCTTCAAAACTACCAAGCTCATCAAAAAGAAGGAAAAATTGAGAAAATGTTTCAGACCAGAGGAGCCTAAGGAGACATGATGATTAAATGTAATGTGATATCATAGATAGGATCCTGAAACAGAAAAAAGGATATTAGGGAAAAAAAACTGTTAAATCTGAATAAACTGCACTTTAGTTATTAGTAATCTATCAATGTTGATTGCTTAGTTGTGACAAATGTACCAGACTAATGTAAGAAACTATGATATAGAAAATGGTGTCCAAGTTATATGGGAATTCTCTGTACTTTTACAACTTTCCTGTAAATCTAACTGAAGTAAGCTTTCAATTTTAAAAATTATAGAGCAATCTTATGCCTTAGATATAGTTTCATATAACAGATAAATGGCTTCTTCGAATATTCTTCATCTTGGTAATACATTTTATTCAGAAATAAGATATAATGGTGTGCATGGGTTTCTCAGTTGAGTGTCTACCTTTGGCTCAGGTCATGATCCTGGGTTCCTGGGATTGAGCCCTGCATCAGGCTCCCTGCTCAGCAGGGAGTCTGCTCCTTCCTCTTCTTCTGCCCCTCCCCCTGTTCGTGTTCTCCCTCTCACACTCTCTCTCTCTCTCTCAAATAAATAAAGTCTTTCTTAAAAAAAAAAAAAAGAAAGAAGGCATAATGGAAAAATCTGCATGCTTCTATATTCTGTAAATGTAAGAACCATTAACTCTCCTCATTTTTCATTTGTGTAATCATCATCTTCAAAAGTGGTAAAATGAACTTCTACTCAAAATGGTGAATTCATTGTATCAGATGAACCATCCTGACAAGAATAACTAGCAATCATGGGTATAATATTTTTAAAATATGTTTGACACCAAAGAAAGCTCCTGAGACAACCAGAACTTGAAAAGGCAGGATACCAATGAGAAAAGACATAATGAAATGGGCCTGACATTCACATAAGCTTTTCTCCTCAAGGCATTTGTCAAGTTATAAAGAGCAACTGTGAAGCAGAACAGCTTAGCAAAGTACGCTGCAGTCTCACTGATGCAGGACAAAAATATGGAAGCTAGGATGCTCCAGAGAGAGCCCTCATAAACATCCCACAATTTCAGTTAAAATTCCTGAAGGACCTCACCATTAAAAAAAGGGTTAATCAGAAATAAACCAGTTCTCATAAATATTGAAACTCAGCCTTATATCCCTGATTTGATTAAGCTAACTAGCTTATCTATCTGCAGAGGTAAAAATATGCCCTCTCTAGTAGAAAATAACATCATCCAGAGCCTCTATTGCTACAATTCTTCATACACTCTGTACAGCATTCAAAATAGAGATTATCAGAATATCCAGGAGATGAAATTTATATGAGTCCAAATTAAGAAGAAAATAGAGAATAGAATCATACCTATAGGAGATCCATGTACTCTAAAAGAAATGTAGTATTCAAGAAAATAAATGGATACTTTCAGAAGAAAATCAATAAGAAAGAATTAAATGAAGATTCTAGAGTTAAAAAAAATAGTAAATAAGGATAGGAAGTCATAGGTTTAAGAGAGATAGAAAAAGGGAAATACAGAAAGGATTGTAAAAGATATATGGGGCATGGTTAAAAGATCTAACATATATGTAAATGGATTCTCAGAAAGCAAAGAAAGAAAGAATGGATCAGAAGCAAAATTCAAAGACAGAACAGCCAGGAATATCCACAATTAATAAAATATATTAACTTATAGATTCAAGAAGCACCAGGAGCTCCAAACAGAATAAATATGAAGAAAGACCACATCCAGGTACATAATAAAATTCCTGAAAACCAGGTAGAATATCATAAAAGCAGGCAGACAGTAAGACACATTATCTTCAAAGGAACTATCATGGGGATGATGATTGACTTGTCAACAGAAATGATGAAAGTCCAAGGACAATGAAATAGTACTTTTAAAAAAACAGAAAGATAATTACCAACCTAGAATTCTATACCCAGTGAAAATACCCTTAAAAAATAAAGATGAAAAAAAAAAGGTGAAATACATTTTCAGGCAAAATGAGAAAGAAGGCAAAACCCATAGATGAACAATAACAGAATACTAAAGAAAGTTCTTTGAGTAGAAGAAACATGACCCCAGTTGAGAACACAAAATGAAAGAAAAAATAAAGGGCATTCAGAAAGATAAATATGCAGATAAAAATAAGGGTGCCTAGCTGGCTGGGTCAGAAGAGCAAACCACTCTTGATCTCAAGGTTGTAAATTCAAGTCCTACATGGAGTACTTAAATAAATAAAATGTTTTTTAAAATTACTTACAAGGCACCTGGGTGGCTCAGTCATTAAGCATCTGCCTTTGGCTCAGATCATGATCCCAGGGTCCTGGGATCAAGCCCTGCATTGGGCTCCCGGCTCAGCAGGAAGCCTGCTGCTCCCTCTCCCACTCCTCCTGCTTGTGTTCTCTCTCTCACTGTCTCTCTCTGTCAAATAAATAAATAAAATCTTTTAAAAAATTAAATAAATAAAATGAAAAATAGGAAGTAAATTAATTAATTAATATTGACTATTCAGCAATAATAATGTTCTGGGATCTAAATGTAGACAAAATTAAAATATGTGAAATAATAGCTTAAATATTGGAGGTAATTAAGTTCAAATGTAGTAAGATCCTTGCCATGTCTTAGAAGTGAGAAAGTTAGTCATTTACATCAGTTTGAATAATTTGAAGAAGCATTTTGAACTTTAGAGCAATCATTGAAAGAATAGTACAAGAATGTATAACTGACAAGCAAGTACTGGGAGAAAACAGAAAAATAAAAATAAATAGTACAGGGGTGCCTGGCTGGCTCAGTCAGAAATGCATGTGACTCGATCTCAGGGTCATGCATTGGAGCCCCACACTGGGTGTAGAGATTACTTGAATAAATAAACTTTTTAAATTTTTTTATTTTTTTAAAGATTTTATTTATTTATTCAACAGAGAGAGATCACAAGTAGGCAGAGAGGCAGGCAGAGAGAGAGGAGGAGGCAGGCTCCCTGCCAAGCAGGGATCCCGATGAGGGCCTCAATCCCATGACCCTGAGATCATGACCTGAGCTGAAGGCAGAGGCTTTAGCCCACTGAGCCACCCAGGCACCCTAAAGAAACTTTTTTTAAAAAAGTACAAAAGAAGTGGGGCGCCTGGGTGGCTCAGTGGGTCAAAGCCTCTGCTTTCGGCTCAGGTCATGATCCCAGGGTCCTGGGATCGAGGCCCGCATCAGGCTCTCTGCTCCGCAGGGAGCCTGCCTCCTCCTCTCTCTCTGCCTGCCTCTCTGCCTACTTGTGATCTCTCTCTGTTGAATAAATAAATAAAATCTTTAAATAAAAATAAAAATAAAAATAAAAAAATAAAAAGTACAAAAGAAGTGAATAAAGGTAGAAGAAACAGGTGGAACAAATAAAATAAAAATAGTTAAATAAAAGATTAAAACCTAATATTTGTAATCACCTTAAATAAAAATAAATGATATACTTCTATGAAAAGGCAAAGTTGGTTAGATTTTTTTTAATTAAAATTATTTTTTGAAATTAATTACATATTGTTTATAAGAGTTATATCTTAGATATAAGGAAAAAGAAAGTTTAAAAATAAAAGGATGAAAAAACATACTATAAAAATATTAAACAAAAGAAACTGGTATGACTATAATAATATCAGACAAAGTAAACTTTAAGACAAGAAAGCATTGCTAAAGATAAACAAAGAACATGATAAAAGAGTCAATCCACCAGGAAGATATTATAATTTCACATTTTTATACCTAATATATACACCAAATAATATAGCCACAAAATGCAAAAGGGAAAAAAATGACAGAGCTAAAAGGCACAATAGACAAATACCAATTATTGAGAAGACTTTAACACAGCATGCTTAATAAATAATAGAACAAGATGACAAAAAGACAGTAAATACACAGATTTGAAAAACATGATTTAAAAATCTTTCCTAAGTGACAATATAAAATACTGCACCAATAATGCAGAATGCACATACTTCCCAAATGCATATGAACTATTTCCCCAAGTTGACCGTGTAGGTTATAAAGCAAGTCTCAACAATTCTTAAAGGACTGAAATAACATAGTGTATGTTTTCCTGCTACACTGGAATAAATTAGAAAGCAATAACAAGAAGAGGATTAGAAATTTTGCAAATATTTAAAAATATTAATACACATCTAAAATATCCAATAGTGGAAGAAAAATCATAATGGAAATTTAAAATATTTTGAACTAATGATAATAAAAATGTGACTTACCATAAGTTGTAGAATGCAGCTAAAGTCATACTTAGAAATAAATGTATATAAAAAAATATGAGAAAAGAAGAAAGACTGTAAATCAATGTTTTAAGTATCTACCTCAAGAAATTCAAGAAACAAAATAGCAGGTTAAACTCAAAGAAAATAGAAAGAGCAAAGACAAAAAGTAGAAACATAAGACAGAGAGGATTAGAAAAAGGAAAATATTGGTTGTTTGCCAAAAAATATTAAAACTGCAAAATTATGGCCAGACTAATCAAGAAAAAGAGAGAGAAGATACAAATTACCACTATTTTGTTTGAAAAAGGAGATGTCCCTATATGTCTTAAAAACATTTAAAGGATAGAAGAGAACACTACAAAGAATTATATGCCAATTAATGTGAAATTCTAAACAATATAACTTCTAAGAAAGAATTTACTAAAACTAACACAAGAGAAAATAAAAAACCAAATAGTACTTTTTGAGTTAAACAAATTCAATCTGTAATTAACAACTTTGTGCCCTCGTATATTCTTCCAAGCATTTAAGGAGATAACAATTATTTCATAAAATCTTCCAGAGAAGAGAAAGGGAGGGAACACATCCTAACCAATTTTATAAGACTAGAATAATCTCAATATAAAAATGAGATGGTAACATTGCAAGAAAAGAAAATCACAGTGAAATCTCTCACAAAGTTAAAAACAAAACATCTTAAACAAAATATTACCAAATCGAATACAGCAATGTGTAAAGAAATATTGAAGTGGAATTTAAATAGATGAAAAAGAGGCATTTCAAAAAATTCAACACCCATTCATTTTTAAATGAAATAAAATAAGACCAAGCACATTAAGGAATAAAAAATAATGCATTTATTATTTATTTAGCATTTATTAAGGAATAAAAAATAATGTCCTTTATCTGATAAAAGTTACATATAAAAATTCTGTAGCAAACATCATACTTGACAATAAAATGTTGAAAATTTTCCCTCAAGAAACAAGGATGCCAGCTATCATCACTGCTACGACATTGTATTTGAGATCCTAGACAGATCAATGAGGAAAGAAAACAAAATGAAATAAAAGAATAAGGATTGATGTACTTACGTAGTCATATTACAAAACTCCAAAAGAATCCACACATAAACTATTAGAATTAAGAAAGGAACTTAGTAAGATCATTGGAAAAATGTAAACAACATCAACTGCATTTCTAAATAGGCAGTTATAATAGCAAGCAAAGAAATAAAATACTAGAAATAAATCTATCAAAAGATGTGTAAGACATTTAGGTGAAAACGTGCAAGGCTATACTGAGAGAAGTTTTACAAGACCTAAATAAATGAAGCAATATACCATGTTCATGTGTTGGAAGGCAATATTGTAAAGATGTTGATTCCACCTAAACAGATCTGCAGAGTCAATGCAATCCTGATCAAAGTCCAGCAGGGGTGTATGTTTGTTTTTCTCCCAATGGAAATCATTTCTATATATTTCCTTGTATAGAAATGTAAAGAATGAAAAATAGCCAAGACAATCTTGAAGAATAAAGCAAGAGAACTTATTCTACTCAATCAGATATCAGGGCTTAATAAAAATCTACAATAATTGGGGAAAAAAATGGAGAACATTCTGACCTACCTGAGAAACAAGGTAGGTAGTTCTGAAGGTCTAGGTGAGGGTAATGACAGTGAATTCTATGTAGCTTCTGCTGGAGGCAGGAAACCTCATTTTCCCTTGATAAATATTCCCATACAGAGCAACTAACATTCCTGGCTTCTCTCCATACCCCCAACTCACTGCTCTCCAAAGAGAAGCGGCTAACTTGACCAGTGAGTTTGAGAGAAGTTGCTGAGCCTGCAGCATGCAGACTGCTCTCTCCTTGGGTGTCAGCCAACCCATAGGAAGCACAGCTAAACAGAACCAGACACCCTTAGAGAGCAGGTTCAACTGACCATGTAGGTTGGAACTCAGTACTGCAAAGGCAGCCATGTCCTAGGACTACATGAACTGCTGGTAACCAGGTGTACCCAGGAAATTAAGAAAGAACTGGTGTGATTCAAAACTATGCTTCAGTTTTACTTAGAATAGAAATGGGAGAAAGGGGGCACCCAGGTGGCTCAGTGGGTTAAGTATCTGCCTTCAGCTCATTCCCTGAGCTTCAGGGTCCTGGGTTCCAGGTCTGCATTGGGCTCCTTGCTTGGCCAGGAGGCTGCTTCTCCTTCTGCCTGCCACTCCCCCTGCTTGGGTCCTCTCTCTCTCTTTCTCTCTCTCTCCTTCTCTCTCTTTCTGTCTGACAAAATCGTGGAAGGAAGGAAGGAAGGAAGGAAGGAAGGAAGGAAGGAAGGAAGGAAGGAAATAAATTAATTAAAAGAGGACTGGCTAAAATACCTGGAAGAAGGGAAAAATTCCATAAGGAAAAAAATGAAGTCTTAAAAGGCCAACTGAACAGAATGGACATATAACAAGGAAAAAGAAGACACACTCAGGTCTAATGGCTCTTTGAAAGGAAATTCAAAACAAAATGAGATCAGAAAAACTACTGGGGTCAATAGTCTAACAGAGGAAAGAAGGCAAGATTTTGGAGGACAGACTGGAAAAACTGCCTTCATAGGAGACAGAGTTCAGGAAACTACTAGGAAACATTCTCTTAAAACTTCAGAGTAAGTGTCTATTATAAGCACACATGAGTGATGATCCTTTAAATATGACATCTATACCAAGTGGCTGTGTATAAATTGGGCGTATCTGACCGGAAACATTGAAGGATATCAAAATAAAATATTCAAGGGCGCCTGGGTGGCTCAGTGGGTTAAAGCCTCTGCTTTCGGCTCAGGTCATGATCTCAGCGTCCTGGGATCGAGGCCCGCATCGGGCTCTCTGCTCAGCAGGGAGCCTGCTTCCTCTCCCTGTCTCTCTGCCTGCCTCTCTGCCTACTTGTAATCTCTCTCTCTGTGTCAAATAAATAAATAAAATCTTTTTAATAAATAAATAAATAAATAAATAAATAAATAAATAAATAAATAAATAAAATATTCAAGAAATTATTGGATAACTTTCAGAGTAATGCAGTTACTATAATAAGTACATAGGTTTTGCCTGCACCCTAGAGAAACATGCTGAAGAAATCTGTAGAATTAGGACTCCAAGGGCAGGCATAGCAATGATGGGACATATTAATGGGACTCAAGAATAATAACAGATCATGTCCAGGCTTGGGTTAGATAGTGGTCTAATGAGTGGGACCACCTAATCCAGAAGGTAAGATAGACAAAATGTGTTTGAACAGGATGCCTTTGACAGACCCCAAACTCACTGATTTTGTATCTCTCACTGTGGGAGACACCACAAGAAATAATCTAGATTGAAAAGGAATGTACAAGAAAAAGAATGAACTGATGCATAAAACATTGAAAAAGAGAAAAGAAGGGACAAAATTATAGCGCACAGAGCTAGCCTGCCTGTGTTATGGAAGGAAAGGGACCAAATTAAAAAGTGACTCAGGGAAATGTTAGTTAATACAGCAAAGTGTTACTGGACCTCCAAAAATTTTCTCTTCCACAAAAGCACTGAGAAAACTGGCAAAAATTGTCAGAATCCCTTCTGTGGTTAAATTTATTCCTAAGTATTTTATTCTTTTTGATAATATTATAAATGGAATTCTTTGGGGTTTTTTTTTTTAAGATTTTATTTAATTACTTGAGAGAGAGAGAGCATGAGAGCAGAGAAGGTCAGAGGAAGAAGCAGGCTCCCCATGGAGCTGGGAGCCTGATGTAGGACTTGATTCCAGGACTCCGAGATCATGACCTGAGCCGAAGGCAGCTGCCCAACCAACTGAGCCACCCAGGCGCCCATGGAATTCTTTCTTAATTTGATTTTCAGATTATTCATTGGTAGCATATAGGAATACACGGATTTTTTTATACTGAGTTTGAATGCTGCAACCTTGCTGAACTTGTTTATCAGCTCTAATAGTTAATAGATTTTTTGTAGATTTCTTTGGATCCTTAGGATCATGTCATCTGCAAATTGAAATAGATTTACTTCTTCCTTTCAAATCTGAATTCCTTTTATTTTTTAATTTTTTAAATATTTGTGCAAAAAAAAAAATAAAAACTCTGGCTAGAACCTCCATTAGAATATTAAACAGCAGTAGCAAAAGCAGATATCCTTTACTTCTTTCTGATCTTAGGAGAAAAGCTTTTAGTCTTTCATAATTACACATGATGTCAGCTGTGGGTTGTTTAAAGGCTGAGGAAGTTTCCTTCTATTCATAGTTTTTTGAGTGTTTTCACCATGAAAGGGTGGGATATTATAAAATATTTTTTCTGTATTGAAATGATCATGCAGTTTTTGTCTTTTACTCTATTAATATGGGATATTACATTGATTGAACTAGTAATCTAAAAACTTCCCACATACGAAAGTCCAGGACCAGAGAGCTTCAATGGTGAATTCTTCCAAATGTTTAAAGAATTATCACAGTTTGTCACAAATTCTTCCCAAAAAATAGGAGGGAACACCTCACAAATTATTCTATAAGGCTAGTATTACCTGATACCAAAAAACTAGACAAAGACGGGGCACCTGGGTGGCTTAGTGGGTTAAAGCCTCTGCCTTCGGCTCAGGTCATGATCTCAGGGTCCTGGGATCGAGCTCCACGTCGGGGCTCTCTGCTCCGCAGGGAGCCTGCTTCCTCCTCTCTCTCTCTGCCTGCCTCTCTGCCTACTTGTGATCTGATCTCTCTCTGTGTCAAATAAATAAATAAAATCTTAAAAAAAAAAAAAACTAGACAAAGACATCATTAAAAAGCTATAGACCAAACCCCTTTTGAATACAGATGCACAAATCCTCAACAAAATACTAGCAACAGAGTTTAGCAACAGATAAAAATTGTTATGCACCATGACCAAATGGGATTTATCCAAGGAATGTGAAGTTGGTTCAACATATATGAAAATCAATCAATTTACCTCTTTAACAGAAGATTTCTCTCAATTGGGTTTATTTCATGGGTCATGAAATAAAGGCTAGCATCAAAGGACAGGGATCCTGGTAAACAAAGAGCTAGAAGAATTTTTTCCACTGAGTGTCTGCCGTTGCCTTTGGTGAAACTGGGTCCCGGGTTCTGGGAACATCATTTTGCTTGAAATAACTGCCTTAGGGCTGAAGATTTGCTTATTCTCTAAATTTCGTGGGTGTTGGCTATTGCTATGACAATCTCGTATATACATTAATGCTCTGGATTCTTTCTTTTTTTTTTTTAAGATTTTATTTATCTATCTGACAGAGAGAGAGAGACAGTGAGAGAGGGAATACAAACAGGGGGAGTAAGGAGAAGCAGGCTTCCCGCCGAGCAGGGAGCCCAATGTGGGGCTCGATCCCAGGACCCTGAGATCATGACCTGAGCCCAAGGCAGTGCCCAATGACTGAGCCATCCTGGTGCCCCAATTCTCTGGATTCTTAATTTAAAAAAAAAAAAAGGAAAAAAGTTAGGCACACAAGAGACACCACAGTGAATTAACACAACTTCTGAGGCCATGAAGACTTTGGTTTCTGAAGCAGAAAAACTCTTGACTTATAACTGAATAGAATAAGAAATCAGAAAGGACAGATTTTGGATTTAATTTCTTTGTACTCAAACCTCATCGAACTCTAACTTATCAAGGAATTTCACCTTTGGAGTTGAATTTCTTCCTAAAAGATTGATAATAGAGCAGATTTTCATTCAAATTTGGGGCACCTCTATGTTGCTGACACTTTATTATTGGAGTATTCTTATGTGGGTATTTAATCTTATTATAGAACCTCTATATTGATAGATGTACATGAACATAATTTGAGTTGGGAAATAGAATAAGAAGTGAGATTTCAGCCTTAGGTTATTTTAATGATTGTCCATCTTACGCACTTAAGAGGTTCCAGGTGGATTTACACTGCCTGTCAGCAGTCCCCAGTAGATTTGGGGTAACTGCCTTAAGGAGATGGAAGGAGGAACACCCAGGCAGCGTGCCAATCCCCTCTTCCTTGGAGCCAGACCCTGAATGATCAAAGGCTTAACAGTGGAACCAAAACAGTTAAGCTGGGAAATTGGGCAGAGGAGTGAAGGGACCACATATTTTCTTTTTCTTTTCCTTTTTTTTTTTTAAGATTTTTATTATTCATTTGACACAGAGAGAGAGAGAGCACAAGCAGGGGGTGCGGCAGACAGAGGGAGAGGGAGCAGAATCTCCGCTGAGCAAGGAGCCCTATGCAGGGCTCGATCCCAGGACCCTGAGATCATGACCTGAGCTGAAGGCAGACATTTAGCTGTCTGAGCCACCCAGGTGACCCAGGACCACATATTTTCATGGGAAGGTATCTCAATGCAGTGACACACACCAAATGAGTCACAACCTGCCAGGCCCACACCCTGTGGCATCTTGACAGTTTATAGGCTAACATATGACCAAGGGTCTCTCTGTCCCCATGGTTAATGCCTTATGACCCTGGAACTCTACTTTCATTTTAACAAAAATAATTCTCCTTTTTCTTTTTTTAAGACAAAGAGCCTGAGTAGGGCAGAGGTGGGGGGTAGGGTCAGAGGGAGAGAGAGAGAGAGACTCTTAAACAGACTCCACACCCAGCCTGGAGCCAGACGCAGGGCTCCATCTCATGACCTGGCCAAAATCAAGAGTCGTGTGCTTAACCAACTGAGCCACCCAGGCACCCCACCCCATGACTTTCTTAATAACATTTTCTTTTCTCTAGTTTATTTTATTGGCTTTGCCAATCTTCTGCAAGCACTTCTTTATCTTTCAAGAGTCACAGAAATCACTGCTATCAGAGGCGAACTTTGGAATTCCCCATTCTCTCACATGGCAGACATATATTGGTTAGCCCCTTATTATCATTTGATGACATAAATTTAATTTCTGAAATACTGAGTAGACCCTTCTCCATCCATTTCTACAGGGACCTCGTCCAGTCTAATCACCCTAATTTCATCCTCACAGTGGTGGCTCCCAGATGACATGTACTCACATTTCCACATGAACCTCCAAGAAGGATCTTAAACTTAATATGGCCAGAGTTAAGCTGTTGATTTCCTCCTCCTCTTTTTGCTCACCCCCAAATCCACTCCCATGGAAATCCTTCTATGGTGGTTCCAATAACAGCAACTGCCTACTTGCCAATACTCAGGATAGAAACCTTGGAGGCATCCTTGACTCATCAGGTATCTCTCCACCCCATGTCCATTGCAAGCTCACATCCGTGTTTTGTCTAAAATATTATATCCATGTGGGCACTTCTCACTAACTTCACCTCTAGTATCTTGCTCTAAGCACCATCTCCCTCACACGGACTGTTTTAAATGCTTCCTAGCTAGTAGTGTCCCTGTTTCCACCTTGCCCCAACTTCAGTTAATTCTCTTCTATCTATTCAGTCTATTCTCTACAAAGTGATCCCATTAAAATAGAAATCAGACCCTGTCACTTCTTTGTTCCAAAGTCTTCTATTTCAACATAGCCTCTAGAGTCCTTATATAAACTGTCCCATCATGGCTGATCACCTCTTCTACTCCACAAGAGACACATATAAAAGAGCTTTCTTGCTGTTTCTGAAAGAGCCAAGCATGCATCCTCTTCAGGGTCTTTGCAATTTCCTTTAGCCTAGTGTCTCCAAGAGCAGAGTCTGAGACCAGGCTTGCTTATAATAGCTTCTGTGGGAAGAAAGCAGGAGGGACAGAAGCAGTGTCACAGGAGAAAGGAGGGCAGATATAAAGATGCATGATTGATGGGATCACCTCTGTGGGAGACAGGTACTCAGTCCCACAGGATCATCCTTATGAAAAGCTTAGGAAATTCATTTCATGGGTGCCTGGGTGGCACAGTGGGTTAAAGCCTCTGCCTTCGGCTCAGGTCATGATCTCAGGGTCCTGGGATCAAGGCCCGCATGGAGCTCCCTGCTCAGCAGGGAGCCTGCTTCCCCCCCCCCCTGCCTGCCTCTCTGCCTACCTGTGATTTCTCTCTCTCTGTCAAATAAATAAATAAATAATCTTTAAAGAAATTCATTTCAACTGTCCGCCATGGAAACAAAAAAGGAGCAGAATGTATCTATAGGCTCCAGTTCTCTATTGATCAAGGGTGGCCTCAGAGCATAAACCCTCCGGCACAGCTGGCTTGTGCATGCGTGCGTGACTATTGACTGGATTTCTGCTGACACCCATGCTGTAGCAACACTGAAGTCCCAGGTCAGGAGTCAAAAGTATGGGAAAGTATGTGACTCAGGCCTCAATGGAGGCCTATCAGATCATACCTCTATGCAGCCCACTGAACACTGAGGGAATGGATACTGTAGCAATGGCTAGAGTAAGTGATAGGAAGAGAGAATTTGAGGTGGCATACAAGCCACATCCAATTCCATCTGGCTCTTTCCTCTGCCTAGAACACTCTCCCGCCAAATAGCCTAATGGCACTTTCCCTCATGGCTCAAATGTCACCTTAGAGAGGTTTTCCCCAAGCATTCAATTTAGGACAGTAACCACCACCACAGTAACCACCCTCCTCCAAGATCTTCCATACTTAAAATTAAATTATAAATATGAATTTCACTGATATTCTCATTAGAGGGAAATGGACAAGAGGAAAACAATAAAAAGAGTCCAACACATACCCAAGAAGGTTGTGAACCATTTTGAAGTTTGTGGGGAAAAAAAAAAATGGGCATATGGTTGTAAGACTTGGCTGAATCCTACTTAATATCAGCTTTAACTCTATGAAACAGAATATTAATCAGACAGCAGAAAATTAAAACTTTCATTATATATGATTTCCTAACCTGAGTGAAGAATTTTATCACTAGGACAAACAGAAGAAAAGAAAAAAAAAAGATCTCTTTCCCTGACCCACCTGGGTCCTTTGTAGTTAGAGATCTGTCTATCTGAAACCACTGAAATATTATATTTAAAAGACATTAAGCCAAACCATTAGAGACTCTTAATCTAGGAAAAAAACTGAGGGTTGCTAGAGGGGAGATGAGTGGGGGAATGGGGAAACTGGGTGATGGGTATTAAGGAGAGCACGTGATGGAATGAGCACTGGGTGTTAGATGCAACTGATGAATCACTAAATTCTACCCCTGAAACTAATAATACACTATATGTTAATGAAATTGAATTTAAATAAAAAAATTTTAAAAAATAAAATACATTAAAATCATTTCTCTTTAAGAAAAAAGTATTTGTAGAACTAATGGTCTGAGAGAGGTAGGATATGATGCATTCAGGAATAAAAGAAACAGCATGAAAATTTACTGTACTGAATGATAGTGAATACAATTTGTATAATCACACCTATTATCCCTTCACTCTAAACAGCTGCTACTCAGAAGCCAAAAGTGGGAATCAGATTCAATGCCACTTCAGGGTCTTGGAAGGAACACTGAGACTATCTCTCAAAATTTAGAGGTCTAATTTGAGGCAGCCCATTTGGATGGCCATCCTACTTTAAAGCATTCTGGGAGGAGCGGGGGAGGACATTCAAATGGCCCATGTAGGAGGTTGTATCCTTATTGAGAAATAATTCTATTCTGCATCTAACTCAATCCTGCCAAAATGCATGTCCACCAGATGCAGATCTAACAAAGCTATTAAACTCTCTGTGTAACAGTCTATGTTTTATATGCATTTTTACATCACCCTGTAATTTCCATTTTTTTAATGCTACATGATCATCATTTTTCTCATCCTTTCTTACAAGATTAATTTCCTCTTAACTGTATCTCTGACTCAAAATTTCCTATGTCCTTTGGTCTGAGGATTCAAGAGGCTAACCAATGTGTACTTATATACTAGGCCTGATGATTTCTATGTCTGGTATTTGTAAATTCAGTATGGTCTAGCCTCTGGCTACTACTCAAAGTCTGGTTCCCAGGCCAGCAGCACCAGTAGCACCTGGGATCTTGCTAGAAATGCAGATTCTTTGATCCCCCACTAACTACTGACTCAGAATTTGTCTTTTAACAAGATCCCAGGTGATTCCTTCTACACTGAAGTCTCAAAAGCACCGTCCCAGAGAAGTATAGGATGAAAAGGCCAACATCATCCCCAATACCCTCCAACAGCCTGCTGTTTTGATCTCTTAAAATGCTGTTGATTTTTTCTTATCACCACATTTCTAGCATAAATTAGTAATTTGTCTGTAAAAGTAAAAATACTACATCTTTTGTAGAGGCTTGAGATGGTAATAATAATCTTTATTTTAATTCCTTAAGAAAAGTTATTTCTACAAGGTGCCATTTACTATTTATCATACAAATGAAGTTCAATATATGTTCCTTTACATTGTTATTTGTTTATGTTGGTCTCTCACCCCCTAGATTATAAACCTCCAGAAGGGCAAAGACTTGGTTTTTATCTCTCTCTGCAGCCCCAAATCAGCATATATTCAGATTTTTATAAGCAGTTGTTAATGATTGTTAAAGAAGGCATTCCCTCACATCTTTTGTCCTAAACAATTAATGGATGGAATGCAAATAGTTGGAAGGCCAACTGCACTTCTCAATTTCATTGTGGAGAAACAAAACCAAAATTCTTGTTAAAATCAATATAGATAAAATCTGTCATTTCCTTTTGCCCTCCCAATCCCATTACCCTACCACAGTAAGAGATAAGATAGTCTGATCACACCTACAACCAGGCTGTCACTACCCAAGGCTTCTTTAAACTCTTACAAGATTAAATCCATGATTACTTTTTTCCCTAATGGCACATTTTTAAGGGTCATACTGTTTCTAAATTCTAGATATATTTTCTATTATAGATAAGTTCTGAAAAATAATCAGTTGCCCTGTAATCTTAATCAGTGCTTGTTCTACAAACTGCAGGTGTTCTTGAAGCTCTTGAATACGAGTAATTGAGATCAATTTATTTAGTTTTTCGAAAGGCAAGTTCCCTTTTTTATTTTGGTTCCCCTTTCTACTGAATTTCCTGCAAGAGTAGAAGAGACCATTTTTTCTAAGGAATGTATCTACATACTATGATGTTGCCTTTTTCATGTCTTCTTTTAGAAGCTTTCCATATTTATAAAAGGGGGTCAAGGGGGACCTGGGTGGCTCAGTTGGTTAAGCGACGGACTCTTGATCTCTGCTCAGATCTTGATCTCAGGGTTGTGAGTTCAAGCCCCTCACTGGACTCCATGCAGGGCCTGGAGCCTACTTTAAGAAAAAGCGGTGAGGGGAGGATCAATACTTTCCTTTACCTTCCCTCTATTGCTCTGTATTGTGTGTGGGTACAGGAATTTTTTTTTTTTTTTTTGGTCTTTTCTTCTATGTTCCAGAGTCTTCCCCCTCAGAAAGCCTAAGTGCTTTTCTGAACCCTTTAAAAGACCTCAAAATTTATTTGTATTTCTTAATAGTCTATTCAACTACCCCACTCTTTCTGGCCAACCCATTTGTAAAAAACATATTAAATATGTTAAAGAACTGTATAGATTTACTTCTCTTCTTTTTCTTATTTTTATGTTCCTAGCAAAATACACACACATCTAACATATTTAAGCTCTACCTAACAAAACACTATAAACAATGAAGTTCTGGATTTATTATCACAGCACTTTCTCTACCTCTCTGCTGATGAAAAGAGCAAAATAACTCCTTGGTTGAGTTAGGAAATGTGTCCTCATGCAGGTGATTTTCAAACATCCTAAGATTACCGGGGCACATCGCCATTACACTTCAGGACACAGAAGTCAAACCAACAAGTGCACCATTGGACCCAGATCCCATAAAACCTTCAAACCCAGCCACTGTTCTTTCTGATATTGACCTAACTCGGGTTCATTGGACTTAGGTGCACCAGTGCCTGAAATTTCTCCCTGTCTTATATTGTGTCCTAGTTGTTTCATGTGAAACATTCTCATCTGGCTCCCATAAGGCACTTGAGGGAAATTACACTTTTTTTTCTTTTTTTTTTTTTTTTAAAGATTTTATTTATTTATTTCACAGCGGGAGAGAGATCACAAGGAGGCAGAGAGGCAGGCAGAGAGAGAGAGAGGGGGAAGCAGGCTCCCTGCCAAGCAGAGAGCCCGATGTGGGCCTCGATCCCAGGACCCTGAGATCATGACCTGGGCCGAAAGCAGAGGCTTTAACCCACTGAGCCACCCAGGCGCCCTACACTTTTTTTTCTATTCCTTAGCACTCACTTAAGTACCTCGTGCTTATCACCACCCTGAGCCCCTTACACAATTCTCTTCACCTAATATAACCTTGAGCACTTAAACACTTCTTTGTGGATCGATCCATTAATTGGCTTTTACTCCTTGCGTAGATAAAGTCAGCATCAAAACAGATAATGTAAAACTGAGAGTTGAGTTAATTGCCTGGCTAATTAAAGCAAAAGCCAGCCATTCTCTCCAGCCTCCATTTTCCTCCCACAATAAAACTTGCAAAATCAACAGACTGGATGCTCCCAATATGAATCTACACATAGTCACTGGAGTTACTCAGTCCTCTGCCAAAGTATTTTATTTAAAAGTAGCCAAATAGCACACAGCTTTGTAAAATGTGGAGCTCAAGTCTGTAGCTGCATTAGATTTACTAGAAAACTTTCACAGTACATGGATGTGTGGATGTGCATGGGTTTGGAAATTGAGCATGTATATTATTATATTTATTTATAATCACCTCATTCCAAAAAAAAAAAAATTTATAAGACCGCATGCAGAACTCACATCTGCATACTTACAAGCACATACACACACACACAATGACACCTACTAGAAGGCAGCGTGGGCACTACTGAGATTCAGTTCTACAGCAACATTCAAGCTTTAGCTCCTGTTTGATAATGTGTGTTTCATTAATTATAAGGCAGCATATTTAAATTTTTATTATTTATATTATAAGTTAAATTATATTTGGCCTCCTTTGTTAGTTAGACTTGAGTGGATGCAATTGCATACTTATATTTCAGGAATGTAAGTAACGATATACCATGTCATTAGTCATCTTCAAAGACTAGGAGTCTTCACACCTTTCTCTCAGTTTCCCCTTGCCAGCACCAAAAAAGGATACTATAAATGTCATGCTGTAAATTATAAATCACATTTTTATGGACTTGGAAGTTAACTTCGCTTAGGAGCATTTTTATGGATTTTGGAAGCTAAAGAATAAAAGCAGCTAGGTTTATAAGATCAAAAACTTTCGTTCCAGGGAGTAACATTTGTTCTTTGTTCCGGGACCTTCACCATTGGTTTCGGTTTTCTCTTGGCATGTTTCACTACTAAAAGGTATGAGCTGAAAACAATATCCTTAATGAAGGCAACTGTTGAGTCAGCCTCTCAATTGAAAGAGAGTGTTTGTTGTTGTTGTTGTTATGTGTGGGAAACAATAAGACAATACTGAAAGTCTTCCCCACTGGCCATTGGCCTTTCTTCCTTGCTGAACAGACTATGATTTTGTTCAGGTACCCACATGCTTCCTAAGTAAAGGCCCAGGGCTAAGAGGTGAACTTTGTTTCATCTTTGGCATGCATAGTAATGAATGATGAGATTAGGAAAGGACACATGACCTAGATCTGGTCAATAAGATCCCATTTCTGCCCCTACCTGTCGTACCTCAAAGGGCTTGTGAAACTACTGTGGCTGTCTTGCTATTACAAGGGAAACTAGGCCACTTGGATGAAAATGGTGGAACAGAAACATGGAATCTCGATCCCTGGTGACACTATTGAGCCACTGAAAGGACCAACTCTGAAACTGCCCTACTTCTCCAAATGTTCTTTTTTTTTTTAAGATTTTATTTATTTATTTGACAGAGGGAGAGATCACACATAGGCAGAGAGGCAGGCAGAGAGAGAAGGGGAAGCAGGCTCCCTGCCGAGCAGAGAGCCCGATGCGGGCCTTGATCCCAGGACCCCGAGATCATGACCTGAGCCGAAGGCAGAGGCTTAACCCACTGAGCCACCCAGGCACCCCATTCTCTGAATGTTCTGTAGTTTAAAATAATAAATTACTAATCTTTTAAGTCAGTTAAATTAGGAGTTCAAGTTATTTGCACCTGGAAATTAATACACTCTCTTCTATCTCATGCTGTGATGCAGTAAGAGGAACTTCAAAATGTAGAGAGAACTTCTTGATATTTCACTGTAGAAGTAGCAGGAGAAAGAAGGCTGATGAATACAGGATCTGAGCATGAGTCCTCCATTTGTGCATTAACTATCTCATTCCATCTCAGTGTTTACTCACTCATTCCACGGTCTGTTGTAGAACACTGCACTCCCTGGCATTCTGCTGGGTACTAAGGATATGGGGATTAACACACCGAAAACCTCGTCATCATAGACCACTGGATGATACAGATGCATCTACTAAAATTTTTACTTCACTATGAATGTGTGTATGTGTGTGTGTGTATCATCTGCTACAGAAACCCACTGGTACCTAATTTAACTGGGGAAGAATTCCAGAAGACATTTTTGCTTCATGTTATATTTTCCTTTAATTTATCTAAACATTTCACATTCATGAAGTCATGTATTTTAGAGCATATCAAGTAACGCTTAGAGTTGATCCTGAAGAAACCATCAGCCTCAGCCAGACACAGAGTAGAGAAGGAACTGTCCAAGAAGGGAACAGTGAGCACAAGACACAGGAACACAAGAGAGCACAGGTGGGAACTAAAAGTAACCTAGCCTGACAGGGCAAAGGTGCACTTGGGGAAGTGGTAGGCCATGCCCTGAAGAAACAGGAAAAAGGCCAGCTAAGAAAGGTCTTTATCCTGGAAGGATTGCAAGTGACAGAGAGACATTATCCTATATGCTTTCTTTCTTTCTTTTTTTTTTTTTTTAAGAAAATCACTCTGACAGTAGAAAGCATGAAAATTGGGGAAGGGAAAAGTTAAGAGACAGAGGGATAAGACTCTGAAGCTATTGCAGAAATCCACCCCAAAATGGTAAGGACCTGAGCAAAGTCTGGGGCAATGAAGACACAAAGAAGAGAGGGGATGTGGTGATGATTAAAAGAAATTGATTGATGGAAGTGTGTTTGGAGAGAGGGCTAAGAGTTGACCCAAGCTGACTCCCAGAGCACTGGATTGGATAATCAGGAGATGACTATGCCAACAACAGAGATAGGACATTCCTGGAAAGGGGCACAGCACAAGCAGGAGACACTATCTGCCCTGGCAAGTAGCCATGAGGTGAGTTGCCATGTGTCCTGATGGCAAATAGTCCACCTCGTTGTCACCACAGCAATCTTACTCCCACTGAACTGAGTTTACCTCAGAACATATGTCACCTGTAGCTGCGAATCAAGACCGTCCATGAATTCCTATTCCTAACTCCTTTCAATCCTCAAGTAACAGAAAACCTCAGAGGTACACTGATTTCTTTTATGATGCATGGATAAAACAACGTAATACAAGGGAAACAGAAGAAGAAGTTCAATATCTTGCTATACATTATAGCATAAATGAGCTCAAAATTAAAGAGAAATAATTGAAAGTGGTTTTCCTTTTTTAATTTGGCTGGGGAGTCACACTATGTAAATGCAACAGTTTATTTTATTTACATTTCTTTGTGTATGCTATATAGGAAATGGGAAATATATAAACACACAGGTACTTTTAAGGTACCTTCAGACGGTATCCTTAAAGACACAGATACTACGTATGAATAAATTCACTTGTAGCCTTCAACGACATTCTACAGGAAAGGGAAATGGACTTCCACAAACAGGGGAGAAACCAAAACCGCCAAAAGCAGCTCCTTTTGGCCCACAGCAGGTGTGAGGAGAGCAGAGTCCTGTTTCCTCCAGCTCCCCCTTAGCCCTGGCTGAGAGTCATTAGACAGATATTGGCTACACCAATATCTCTAACATATCTGGGTTATAGAACAAAAAAATGGAGGTTGCCTCTTCTCTCACGGCTTACCTTTGAAAAATTCTCCTGGATGTGTAGGAGTTAGGCAGTAAGAGAGGTCTATTGCTTATTTAAAAAAAAAAAAAAATTCACAAAGAACCTACTGTGGCTGAAGTGCCCAGGAAGTGCTGGTTCCTGCCCACAGGGGATTACAACAGTATTACTACTCTACAAAGGTGAAAAGCATGAACTAGAGAAGCAGGGCATGTTTCACAATCGAATGAGTATTGGAGCTAGCTCTTAAAACTGCGGAAGTTTTCACCAGGCAGGAACAGGAAGAGGAAAGAATATTCAAAGTTAAAGGATCAACTTGAGCCAAGAAATGGAATGCAGAAAGAACAGTTGATGTGTCTGCAAGCCACTAAATGTCTGGTAAATGAGGCAGAGCTCACGTTCCTCCTCTGGGGTGACGTGCCCCAGGCCTCTGACACGGCTCAGCTCCCTCTACAGTACCTACCACAGGTCCCAGGGTTACTTCTTCGCTGATGGCTCTCCCCACCAAGAATGCCAACTCCGAAAGATCTGAGAGGTGCTTTTTCGTCCTTGCACTTGGAGCATGGGATGCCACACCTGGTACGTAATTGGTATTCCACAAGATCAGGCTGCATCCGTGAATGTGCTGTGCCTATGTGAAGGCAACCCCAGTTCGCTGGCACCAGGTTGAGTGGGAGTAATAAGACAGAAGATGAAATCGGAAATGGAGTTTGGAGCCAGATCATGAAAAACTCAAACCCCATAATTAAAGAGTTCAGACTTTATAGAGAATGTGGACTGTTTTCCCGAACGAGTGGCCTTGGACAACCGGATAAAAACCTGTTGTGATAGGCAAGAGGCAGCAAAGACACGAATAGGAGAGCCCGG
>LNAC01000039.1:1300411-1317775 GCA_002007465.1 Ailurus styani
GGGCGGGGGTGGTGGGGGCTGGGGTGGGGGCGGAGATAACAGAGAGCTGGGGAGCTATTTAGAACCCCGTGTTTGCCAGGCGCCAGCATCCAGGCACCAGCTCAACCCCTTGAGCCTGCTATTTCAGTAAGTCTTCGCAAACTCAGAGGTAGGTACTACTATTCCCAATCTAGAGATGATGAATCTGAGGCCAATGGGGATCCCTACAGAACTGAAGATTCCTTCCCAACCACATCTGACCCTGAGAACAAAGCACTATTTTGAGCAAGCAAGTGGGAGGAACCCCAGAGGGAAGAAAATTCCAGCACTGATCAGAAGACGCACATGCTTCCATCAAGACTGAGGGAAGTCCTTCCCAGGACCCACTCTCTCAAGGGAAGCCATAGCACGTGTCCACTGGCACAAGCACAAAACTATATCTCTGCAATGATTTAACCATATGAGGAAAAATTTTAGACACCAATGTTAAAATGTTCAGAAATGCATGGTTTTTATTTTGTTTTATTTTATTCTTTTAAGGGGATACAAGAGCAGAACTGTTTGAAGACCTTTGCCCTGGACTAAATTTCTGCATAAATTTTCCATCGAGGTATACTTAGAGGGTTAACTATCTGCTCCTTGATGGCAGAGATTTTCTCTTACTCATTTTTGTACTTGATTTGGCACAACACTTCACCCATGGTTGAAGTTCTATAACATATGTTAAACCAACCTAACTTAATCAGTTTGGAATGAAAGAAGGTACAGCTGGCAAGATGACCAACATCAAATGACAAGCTCAGAACCTGAAGTTTTGTCTTATGGGTCATAACTTCTGGAAATATTTATGACAGGAAATATTTGGCAGGTGAAGAAAGAAAAAGGGGGGGAGTAGAAGAGAGAAAGACCACAGACTTCAGTTTGCTGTAAAAAGCGATATTTTCCTGGAAGCAGCCTCTTACACCAGGTTGCTGTCAGAAGGCAAAATTCTAACTGAGCATGAGTTAAGGTTTATTGCCCTGATCAAAAAACCAAAGCAAGCATGGAAAAATGTAAAGATCTTTACTGCCTGAAATGAAAGCATGCAGCAGTGAGATGCAGAACAGAGAAGGGATGCCTACATCCTTTTTGAAAGAAAACAAATCCCCAGGCGATAAAAAATGGCCATTGACTTTATCTCAACAGTTTAGAGAGTGAGGAAATAGGGATTGAATTAGAAGAAACACTGAAATGGAGATAAGGAGATCGTGATGCAGTTTTCTAAAAAGGTATGGATTTATTTTATTATATTCTCAGTGTTAATGATGTATTGATGACATTAAGTAACAACTTAATGAATCTGTGTTCCCAGAACACATTCATTCATATCAAGTGTTCATCATTTTAAATTTGTTGCCTTTTTGTTTTCTTCATTCACCCAAAGAGTCATCAAAAGCTTCTGAAAACATTCTTTTTAAAGAACCCAAATCAATTTCCTGACCCTTTCATTCTTTGTACAAATATTTTTCCTAACCACGTATTAAACACAAGCACTTGGTACTAGTGTGCTGTGGGTAATGTGATGATAAATGGGACATTCCAGAATGCAAGGAGTTTTAATCTTGTAGAAGAGGTAACATGTATACAAAAAATATAATTCAAGTAATAAGTGTCACAACAGAGATATGAACATGCCCCTAGGAGTTCAGAAAAGGAAAAATCACTTCTGGCCCAAGGTGATCAGGGCAAGATCCATACACGAGGAAATGAGCAGTTTCCTGAACCTACAAACGCCCACCATTTGGCTGCAGAAAGAGATTTTACCCAATGCCAAATTCTTTGCTTTCCACTCTGTGTGCTTGCTGGCTGACTGAAGGATGACATCCTGACCTGTCTTCTTCAGGATTAGGATATTCCTAAAATAAATACAGCAGCACGCAAAAAGTATCCCACCAACGGAATTTCCAGACATGTTTTCAAATTAGTGACAATCAATAGAAGCAAAGTGGGTGGTTGATACAGTTGCATTGTGTGAGACTGCCCACTCTGCCCTTCTCTCTGCTTTCCCTCACTCATACAAGGGAACTGTTTTCATTCAACCTGGCAACACAGCTCAAAAAGACAAACAAATTATAACAAGCAAACCAACAATCCAACACTACTGGCTAGCTATAATGATCTAATTCTTGAGTATCAGTGATGATGACACAATGTTTGGCTTTAACCCCTGGCTTTTCTATTTCACTAGAAGCCCTCCTGGCAAGGAAAGAGGGAGAGAAGGGAAATATTCCCTTCCTACTCCCTTCCTCCAAATATCTGCCTGGCTCTATCCCTTCGTATTCTTCCCTTTTCAGCAGAGTAGGGTAGGGTATATAACTGGGTTCTCACAATGAGAGCCCTGCACATGAAAATAACGTATGAAGCTTTTCAGTTACAAAGGTAATATACCTAAATTTTATGTCATCTGTATTTTACCACATTAAAAAAAGGTAATGGATCTATGTATAATTTCTTTCTTAAAAAAAAAAAAAAGAGAGAGAGGGCGCCTGGGTGGCTCAGTGGGTTAAAGCCGCTGCCTTCGGCTCAGGTCGTGATCCCAGGGTCCTGGGATCGAGGCCCACATCGGGCTCTCTGCTCAGCAGGGAGCCTGCTTCCTCCTCTCTCCTCTCTCTCTGCCTGCCTCTCTGCCTACTTGTAATCTCTCTCTCTCTGTCAAATAAATAAATAAAATCTTTAAAAAAAAAAAAAAGAGAGAGAGAGAAAGAGAGAATGTCAAAGATAGTTCCAAATTTCCCACCATTTCTAAACCTGCTCACTTCCCCTCTGACAGGAACATTCCTTTGAGTTTGTGGTGTATCCTTTCTTTCATTTTTTTTCATAAGCGGTATGTGGTATATTCTTTGCTCTTTGAATTTATACAAATGGTATCACATTTTTTATATCATTCTGCAACTGATGGACAGTTAGGATGTTTCCTATTGTTCACTATTGTGGTGCTACAAAGATTCTCCTCCTCTGTCTCTGTGCAGCTGTGCTGCACAATGTGGGACATTTGTACCTTGCCAACTTAGCTAAGTTGGGACTACATTTCCCAGAATTCCCTCTCTGTAATTCCACCAGGTCACATGTGCCATGAGAGTCTTGGGAGGCAGGTGTGAATGGGAGCTGAGCCTGTAGCTCCTCCAGTTCCTCCAGCTCTCCTCCAGCTTCTCTGATTCCTGGGCCGGTGCCTGTTGAGATCCGAGACAAAGGGCACCAGCTTCTCCTGCAGGTTACTCGCATTGTCAAAGCTGAAAGCTTGGGGGGTGGTGAGAGACCTATGCAATCTCCAGTCCATCCTCATCAGTTCCAGGTTGTTCTTGCTCTTCCCCACTTCCTGTCCCTCATTCCTTCTCAACTGTCAGGTCTACTGACTTTAGGCTCCTGAACCAGGCACACAAGCCACAACCTTACACAAATTATTTAAATTAACTCCCTATAATAAAGCCCTTATTTTATACCAGACATAGTGGTTCAGCTTCTCTGGATCTAACCCTGCCTGGTATACTGGAGGAATGTCTTTAGAGATAGACACCCTAAGCTGCCCTTTTCTCTAGTCATCTCACTCCCTCTTGCTTCTGGTGCAGATGGACAGCAGGTGCCTTATATTTAGGAAAGAAAAGTTGTTCATACTAGAATAAGATCGTCTCCTACCTCCTCTGATAACCTAAGTTCTTCACTTTTTTTTTTTTTAAGATTTTTTTAATTTATTTATTTCACAGAGGGAGAGAGATCACAAGGAGGCAGAGAGGCAGGCAGAGAGAGAGGGGGAAGCAGGCTCCCCAGTGAGCAGGGAGCCCGATGCGGGCCTCGATCCCAGGACCCTGAGATCATGACCTGAGCCGAAAGCAGAGGCATTAACCCACTGAGCCACCCAGGCGCCCAGTTCTTCACTTTTGAGGGCACTAGACAGTGCCCTCAAAATCTTTCTTTACTAAGAAATTAACTGATTAGTGGAATATAAAATTTCTTCTTGCTTTCTTACAAAACTAAAATACTCCTTTTGTATGATCTAACAATTGTTAAATTGCTCCTTGGTATTTTCCCAAAGATGTTGAATATTTATATCCACAAAAACCTGCAGATGGATGTTTATAGCAGCTTTATTCATAACTGCCAAAATTTGGAAGCAAACAAGGTGTCCTTTAATAGGTGAGTGGATAAGTAAGCTATGGTACATCCAAATAATGTAATATTATTGAGCAGTTAAAAGAAATATGCTATCAAGCCATGAAAAGACATTAAAAAACATTTAAGAGGAACCTTAAATGCCTATTACCAAGTGAATGAAACCAATCTGGAAGGGCTACCTACTATATAATTCCAACTATATCACATTCTGGCAAAGGCAAAAACTATGGGAGAGAGTAAAGAATTCAGTGGTTGCCAGGGATTGGGGGTGGGATAGGATGAAAACCAAGAACTACTCTAAATGATACTATAATGATGGATACATGTCATTATACATTTGACCAAGGCCATAGAATATACAACACCAAGAGTGAACTATAACATAAACTGTGGACTCTGGGTGGTTACACTGTGTCACTGTAGGTTTATCAGTTGTGGCAAATGGCCCACTCTGGTGAGGGATGCTAAAAATGGGGGAGGCAGTGAGGGGGGGAGCAGCGGGTATATGAAAAAAACCCATATCTTCCCCCTTTAGGTTCCCATGAACCTAAAACTGATCTAAAAAAAATTGTCTTAATAAAATATTAATCCTTTCTTGCCAAGGGCCCGCAAAGAAGGTAACTGCCTTATTTTTGACCTGAAAGAAATTCACTTTCTGATTTTAAATATGAAACATGTGTCATTTGAAAAGAATGAGTAAGTCAACATAGCATTTCACCAGGGGCTTCCCCTTCATTGGGATTTCATCAATATTGAAAGAGACAAGGCTTGAGAAAATTAACAAAACTGTAATTATTTTTTAAAGCCAAAGAGTGTAGCTGAGACGGACAAAAATCCAACACATTTGCTTATCCCAAGGAGAAATGGGGGATACCCAACTCTGTGACCCTCTAAGAGGTGCCATATGGCAGGGCTAACTGGAATGTCCTGTTTAAGAGGATGCCACCAGTACTAACAGCTACCTGGGGTGAAGAGAACATGGGATTATGGAAGCTCCATCTCATAAAAGCATTTCCCACCTCTTCAAAACTACAAGGAGCTGAAAACTGGGTACTTGAAGAGAACTAAAGCACAACACGATGAAAGACTGAAATACACTCACTGTCACTTTTTTCAGTTCGATTACTTCATCCTGACAAAACCAACACTTTTGGGCGCCTGGGTGGCTCAGTGGGTTAAAGCCTCTGCTTTCGGCTCAGGTCATGATCTCAGAGTCCTGGGATCGAGGCCGGTGTCTGGCTCTCTGCTCAGCAGGGAGCCTGCTTCCTCTTCTCCCTGTCTCTCTGCCTCTCTGCCTAGTAACTTGTAATCTCTCTCTCTGTGTCAAATAAATAAATAAAATCTTAAAAAAAAAAAAACTAACACTTTCCCCTCCACTTTAGAATTGACAAGAGTTTGGGGGCAGGAATAATTCATCCTTCATTGCTTTTCCTCTTGAAAGAAAGAGAAATGAGAGAGAGAGAACCTCTGAATAAGTGGAATGCTTTCCTCTCATGTAACTGTTTTCAAATTGAGGTTATAAAACAGATTTGTGAAATCACTTTTGTTTTAAAAGAGCACAAGGTAGGTCAAGATATTTTTGGCAAATTAAGTAGCAGAACAATAGGTAGTCAGAGTTGTTGTTGTACCTAAGACTCCACCTGTTACTGCATTCCTAACATTCTACATGTGTCATGGTAAGGACTGGATCTTCATTTAGGAACCTACTTTTAGAGAGAAGGATGGGTGCACTTATGGTAGTGCCTAAGTCCATCTCCTGCTAAATACTCAAACCCAAGTAAAAAGGAGGCTGCAGACAACCACAAGAACTCCTTGTTTCCATTAGGATGCCTTCATCAGTGAGTAACTGAAGACCCAACTAAAGGTGTCCTAAGCTTGGGGAATTTATTTTCTTACATAACAAAATCCAGAGGACGATCAATTCCAGAGTTCATTAATTCAATGGCTCAGCAAAATGGCCATGGACCCAGGGTCTTTCCACCTCCTCACCTCATTGCTAGGGTGTCAGTTCTGTCTCCTCATAATCACAAGACAGTTAAAGCATTACATCCTCAAACACCAATGTCCAGAGGTTTGTGTCTCTTTTCAGAGCTAAAATGCCTCTTTCAGAAACTCCTGCCCATCTCCTCGTCAAGAACTAGATCAGCTGGTCCCTGAAGCGTTCACTAGGAAAGAGAACAAGCCCCCTGTGATCTGCTTGGACCAGTCAGAGTTGAGCTGAGCTCCAGGAGAGGATATATGGCAGTCAAGGCTTTGGGTGAGCCACTGACATCAAGTACATGCTCTGCAGCTGGGAAGCTGGTACCTGGTTCCACTTGTGCATAAGAATAAAATACTTGCTGTCAGGTTCGAAATGGGCAATTTCTGTAAGTTTTTTTCTAGTTTAATATTTTGCCCATTGAGAAGACTAATGAATAGAATGTTAGCAGGAATTAACCCTATCTGAAACATATTTATGCTGATAGTCAGAACTTGTTTTAAAAGAGAAATTTGAGGGCGCCTGGGTGGCTCAATTGATTAAGTGGCTGCCTTCGGCTCAGGTCATGATCCCAGGGTCCTGGGATTGAGCCCCACTTTGGGCTCTCTGCTCGGCGGGGAGTCTGCTTCTCCCCCTTGCTCTCATTTTCTCTTTCAAATAAATAAATAAAATCTTTAAAAATAAATAAATAAAAAAGAAATTTGAAACCTTTTTTCAGGTAACATTCCCACTAAATATCTGCAAATAGCCAAAGATCACCTAACTTCCTTGTTGAGGAAATACTCTGTCCATTGAACAAGATTCAAAAAACTGGGTGTTCAGAAAACAGCCACCTTGTTTTATCTACCCAGCTGTCTTCTTTCTGCTGGAAAATATAAACCCCCATCACCCAGGAGCATTCCTGTGTGGCTCTGATACATCCGCCAGCCTCAGTGCCCTGCAGAGGTGGACATGTGGCTCAGGTCTCGGCACTTAGAGCACTCGGGTACCCCGACCACAGCAGTGGACCCTCAGTTCAACACTTAATCTTAACCCAGGCAGGCACCACCACAAAAAAAAAAAAAAAAAAAAAAAAAAGTCCCTCCTTCCCTGAGATTTATTAGATGAAAACCAAAAGAATAAGTATCCTTCCCCCCCTTTTTTGCGGGGATCTTGGGGGTAACAGGAGAAAATGTGGCCAAGAACACACAAAAAAGAAGCAAGGACTAGTGGCCATGGAGAGAGACAGAGAAAAAGAGAGAAAAGGAAATAAGGAGGTACCACTAAGGTGGCCTGACACTGTGAACTCCCCAATGTGACATTGCAAAATTGGCCCTAATTTCCACCCCTCCCTCTATCCACAACTTGGTAGTTTCCCCACTTCCATGGGGAGAGTATATTTCTCCACTCCCCAGTTTTGAGCTTGGCCAGGGGATTTACTTCGGCTAATGGGATGTTGGCAGACCTATCTTCAACAAGGGCTTTACTGTGCCTTTGCCCTCACAGGGAGAAGAACGTGCCTCCGCTCACCTGCTGTCCAAGGAAGCTGAGAGGCACCCATGGAGCAGAGCCACAGCTCAGTAAAAGCAGCCTCCTGAACTAAATCTGCTGATGCAGGAGCAAGCTCAGCAGAGATCAGCAGAGCTGGTCCAGCCACCCACAGATGTGCAAGCGAAATAAATGCTTGCTTTCACGTGTCACTGAGATTTGCGTGCCTGTTTATGACACAGAAATGGCTGACCAATACGCCAACTGTGTAAGCCAGTAGATCACCCCCATCCTTTCTTCACCTAATATCTGTCAATTATTTGTTTTTAATCACCAGAATGGAGGCTTCAAAAGGGCAGGACTTTTTGCCTGTTTTGTTGTCTGTTGTATCTCCTGTATCAACAAAACGGACTGCCACACTTGAGGCACTCAGTAAATATCTAATGAATAAAGCAAGTTTGAGCTGAATTTCTGTCACTTCGAACGCAAGCCCTGACTAATACAAGCCACAGATCATATGAGGGGTTTTTCCTCTGATTTTACAACATCTATTTATGTCAAAAAATAACATCAGTAGAATTTAGTCTCGCGGTTTTCTCCTATATTTGGAGGATTTTTCAGTGTTAAACCATTAATGTATCAAGGGGCCAACACAAAAGTACAGATTAGTATTTAATGAACTCAATCCCAAATTGTTTCTCGACAGAGAAAACGCCAAGTCATAAAGTGCGAAACTCACTCAGCGAAGCCACACTAGGGCACTGGGTCACGTGCTACTCCTTTGTTATCAGCACCTCTACTGGTAATTGAGACCAGAGTGGCTGAATATCATATGACCAGCATTTGATTTTTCTTACTTTTTAGTTCACACATGAAAGCTGCAAGAATAGTACAAAGAACTATATGCCTTTTATGCAGATTTATCAATTGTCAGCATGTTACTCCATTTGCTTTATCATCTGCTCACCCTGCATTTTTTCCCCTGAAGCATTTCAGAGTGAAGCATTTCAGAGTAATTCTGCAACACAATGCCCCTTTATCAACAAATACTTCCCGTGTATATTTCTCAAGAATGAGGGCTTTCTTTAAAGTAACCACAGCACACTTACCAAAATCAACAAACATAACATTTGGTACTGATATCCAACCTACCATTCATTTTCGAATCTTCCATCTGTCCCAGTAATGTCATTGATAGCTTTTTCTGTTTTCTGTGTTCTGAGGCCCAATCCGAGATACCAAGAACTCCAATTAATTGTCATGTCTGTTAGCCTCCTCTAATGGGAAGATTTCTGCAGACCTCCATTGTTTTCATGATTCTGACATTTTTAAAAAATTTGTAATTAAACCTAAATTTATTTAATGGGGTTATTCCTTGTTGAGTATTACACTAAATTATATTTTTAAGTTCTCTAGATCTTTCTTTCTCCCATTATATGACTAAGTATATAGTAGCAATGAATTTTATTTATCCCAATTTTTTCTAATTGTAGTAAAATATGTGCCACATAAAATGTCTCATAACTATTTCAAAGTGCACAGTAGTGCACATTGTTCACATTGTTGTACAATCAGCATCACTATCTGTCTATAGAATTCTTTTCATCTTGCAAAACTAAAGTTCTTGCCCCTATTAAAAAATAACCCCCCCTTCCTTCCTTGCCCCAGTCCCTGGCAACAACCATTGTATTTCTGTATTTCTTTATTTGACTACTCTAGTTGCCTAGTACACATGGAATCATTCAGGGTTTGTCTCTTTGGCTTATTTCACTTAACGTAATGCCTTCAAGGTTCATCTATGTTGTGGCATGTGTCAGAATTTCCTTCCTTTGTAAGGCTGAATAATGTTCTGTTGTATGTATAGACCACCTTTTGCTTATTTATTCATCCTTCCATAGACACTTGGGTTACTACCACTTTTTGGCTATTTTGTTTAATTCTGCTGTAGACATGGGTGTCCAAATATCTCTTGGAGAACATTTTCATTTCTTGAGTATCCACCCACAAGTGGAATTGCTGGATCATACGGTAATTCTATTTTTAGATTTTTGAGGAAGTGCCATACCGTTTTTCCATAGAGGCTGCACTATTTTATAATCCCATCAACAGCATACAAGAGTTTCAATTAGTATACATCCTCACCAACCTTTGTTATTTTCTGGGTCTCTTTTCTTTTCTTTTTTTAAGTAATAGCCACCCTAATAAGTATAAAATGGTATCTTGTTGTCATTTTGAGTTGCATTTCCCTAATGATTAGTGGTGTGAAGCATCTTTTCACATCCTTGTTGGCTGTTTGCATATCTTCTTTGGAGAAATGTTTATTCAAATCCTTGGCCTATTTTTTTAATTGAGTTATTTCTTTTTGTTGTTATTGAGTTATAGGAGTTCTTTATATATTCTGGATATTAACTTCTCATCAGATACTGGATTTGCAAATATTCTCTCCCACTCTGTGGGTTTCCTTTTCACTCTGTTGATGGTATCTTTTGATGCACAGATGGTTTTAATTTTAAGTTAGCCAAATTTACCTATTTTTTTCTTTTGTTGTCTGTGAGTTTGGAGTCATAGTCAAGAAATCATTGTCAAATCCAATGTCATGAAACTTTCCCCCTATGTTTTCTCCTAAGAGTTTTATAAATGTAGCTGTTATGTTTACATCTTTAATCTATTTTGAGTTAATTTTTGTAAATGATGTAAGGTAAAGGCCCAACTTCATCCTTTTGCATGTGGATATTCACTTTTCCCAACATCATTTGTTGAAAAGACTGTCCTTTCTCCATTGCCTTGGTACCCTTGTCAAAAATCATCTGACATGTATGTGAAGTTTTACTACTGCATTCTCTATTCTATTCCATTGGTCTATATATCTATTTTTATGCCAGTACCATACTGTTTTGATTACTGTAGCTTTGTAATAAGTTTTTAAGTCAGAGAGTATGAAGCATCCAACATTCTTCTCTTTTATATTGTTTTGGTTACTTGGGTCTCTTGAGAATCCATATGAATTTTAGAATGGATTTTTTTTATTAATGCAAAAATGCATTTAGGATTTTGACAGATTGCATTGAATCTATAGATTACTTTGGGTAGTTGGGCATCTTTGCAATATTAAGCCTTCCAGTCCATAAATACAGGATGTCTTTACATTTATGTCTTTAATTTCTTTTAGCGATGATTTATAGTTTTCGGTGTACAAATCTTTCACCTTCTTGATTATATTTATTTCTAGGTATTTTATTCTTTTTATGTTATTATAAATAGGATTGTTTTTGTAATTCTCTTTTCAGATTGTTAATTGTTAATGTATAGAAATACAACTGATTTTTGCGAATTCACTTTGCATTCTGCAACTTTGTTGAATACTTTTATTAGATCCAGTGGGTTTTTTTATGGAATTGGGTTTTCTACATATGAGATACTTCTTCCCTTCCAATTTGAATACTTTTTCTTATTCTTTCCTAATTGCTCTGACTAGAACTTCCAGGACTATGTTGAACAAAAGTGGTGAGACTTCAAAGTGAGACTCTATTATACCTTGTCTTGTCCCAGATCTTACAAGAAAAGCTTTGAGTCTTTCACCACTGAGTATGGTGTTAGCTCTGGGCTTTTCATATATGACCTTTATTATGTTGAGGTAGTTTCCTTTTATTTCTAGTTTGAGTGTTTTATCATGAAAAGTACTGAATTTTGTCAAATGCTTTTTCTACATCAATTCAGATGATCATTTGTTTTTCTCCCCTCATTCTATTAAATGACAAATAGTCTGTAATTTTGCTCTTTGATCAAGAACATAAAACAAACTACTGAGAAATACACACACACACACACACACACACACACACACTAGCTTCAAAGAAAGTTCAAATTAATTCATTCATTTCATCAACAAATACTTATTGAAAAAATGTCCAGTCAAGTGACTTTCTTGGCACTGGAGTTTCAAAGGAGAAGAAAACATAGATCCTTCCCCCAAGAGTATCACAACCTACTGAGAGAGACCTGCCCCTCCCCAGAAGGCCCATGTGCTCTATGCTCTAGTCACAGCAGTTCATCAGTCGCATCCTCTGGTTTGCTCGTGAAGTTCCCTCAGATTTGTTCTAACTCCCCTCCCTTCTTTGCCTGTCAAGATCATAGATGTTTCCCAGTCCTAGCTCAAATTCTCTTTCTTCTGAGAAAAACTTTCTGAACACCTTGCCCAGAATTATTGACTCTACCTAGCAATCTCTATTATTTATACCTTACTCATTGCCCTGGAAATTAAAAGCCAAAGAGAAAGACTCAAGCATTTATCCTATCTTTCCTGTGCTGTAGTACTTCAAAGGAGCCAAAGAATAGATGGGAAGAAAGTTATTTAAGGAAGTACCCCAGAGGTGCCTGGGTGGTTCAGTCGATGAAGAGTCTGACTTCAGCTCAGTTCATGATCTCAGGGGCCTGGGATTAAGCCCTGCTGTGAGCCCCTGGAGAACATTTTTTCAATAAATATTTGTTGACAAAATGAATGAATTAATTTGAACTTTCTGATACCTCACAGAACCCCATGGGCTCCCACTCAGCTGGGAGTCTGCTTGTCCTTCTGCTCCTCTATTTCCCCCACCCCCACCACCCCTGCCTCATGTGCTCACTTGTACTCTTTCTCTCTCAAATCAATAGTTTTTAAAAAGTATTTCAGTTAATAAATGCACATGAATGACAGAATGAAAAAAATCACCATTTTCAACCTCAAGTGAAATAACAGAACTTCTAAGCAACAATCATCAGTGGATCCAAAACCATTAAATGAAGGGCTAATGGAGAGATTAATCTGACACCCCCTGAACTCACTGGCCAATGTTAGCATTACTGAAATCAAGATGACCAGACATTTTGTGCTTCAAGAAATGATGCCATAGCAAGTGCATAATACTTTATAGAAGTACTTCTGCCTAGTAGAACTATGCCTGCCTAAATAAATTGAACCTATACCTAATCAAGACTCTAAATCTAATCACCAAGCTGCAGGAAATACATACTCTAGAGAAACAAGGTGAACAGCACCACAAGGGAAGCAATCTGCCAAATTCACACATTGTGGCAAATTCTACAAGGAGAAATGGCAGGGTTTTACCAATAAAACCATTAATAAAAAAGGATAAGAGACAGTTTTAGAATAAAAGAGGTTTATGAGCCATAACAATGACATGGAATGTGTGGACCTTACTTAGATGTCAATTTAAACAAACCAACCATAAAAAGAGGTATCTGAGACTATTAAAGAAATGTGAATAAGATATAAGTACTGTGTAATATTAAGGTTTATTGTTAATTTTGTGAGGTATATGAATAGCATGTGTTAAAAGGCTTATCACTGGGCGCCTGGGTAGCTCAGTGGGTTAAAGCCTCTGCCTTCGGCTCAGGTCATGATCTCAGGGTCCTGGGATCGAGGCCCGCATCTGGCTCTCTGCTCAGCAGGGAGCCTGCTTCCTCCTCTCTCTCTCTGCCTGCCTCTCAGCCTACTTGTGATCTGATCTCTCTGTGTCAGATAAATAAATAAAATCTTTTAAAAAAATTAAAAAATAAAAAAAATAAAAGGCTTATCACTTAGACTTGCATACTGAAGTATTTACTGGTGAAACAATATGGATGCTGAGATTTGCTTTAAAATACTCCAGAAAAGAATAAAAATAAAAACAAGGGAATAGATGAAATAAGAATGGCATAAAGCTAGGCAATATATGTAGGACATCAATATATATGGAAGCTCATTCTCCATCATATATGGAGGTGAAATACGTACTCTATTTTTGTATAACTTGAAAATTTCCATAATAAAAATATAAAACTCAACAAAACAACAGCAAGAAAAACCCTCTAACACAGATGAGCCCTAGAACATCAGAGTGTGGCCATCTGCATTAGAGTTCTAAATCTGCTAGTCACTAGCCAGTCTAGGTCTCTGGGCCTCTGCTTCTTTATTCATAAAGCAAACGGTTGGATTTAAACTTCTCAAGTTCCAATTCCAACATATTATGACTCTGTTACTCTGAAATCCCCATTTCTGTTTCCTGATCAAGAATCCTTTCCCAACTAAGTAACTGTAAGCAAGACAGGAGTTTCCTCTAATTCTCCCGAGACTACTTTCTCTGAATGAATGACTTGCATGTCTCACTTTCTATTCTCTCATGCATAGAAAGCACCACGACCAATTCCTGTATATCTAAATCATTCAACGCTTGCTGCTCTCCATATACACATCTGCTTCTGTTGTATGTGTGTGTGTGTGTCAGTGTTGTATGTCTGATACCGTAAACTAGGACACTGTCAATCTAGCTACGGGTGTTCACTTTAATCATGCTGATGACTTAGCACGTTGTCAGCATGCAGCAAACGTATAATATCATAACTTTATAGTGTAAATAGTGAACTTTCTAAGCGATATGTTGCAGCTGGCCTCACTGTCCACAACAGACAACAAAAACCTATACTTTCTGGCTTTATTTGCTTCTTTTCTCCTGTCCAGCATTAAGAGTTGGCATTTGGTGGATCATATTTCTAGGGATGGATAAAGGATCTTTCTTTGTGTTTCATGCAAAATAGGCCTAATCCACCAGGTTTCTCTTTTCCCTCACTAAATCAGGATACATAGCCCCCTTTCTTGTGTGCCCAATGTAAACCTTTCCAATTTTGTCTTTTAGATAACTTCTAAACACCAGGTAGTGACCGCATAAAAGCTCATGCAGATTTTTTTTCTATGGGGGTAAGTAGGGAGGTGGGGGGGGAGTAGGTGGAGGGATGGTGGCTACGTTTTTAAGCATTTGGCTAATTCCAATGGAGTCATCCTATTTTGCCTACGTGTAAATTTGTTTATTGTAAATTTTCTCTAATATCTTCTCAACTCTAGGATGACCTGGTCTAAGGATATTAAACACCATAGATAGTTAAATTTCATGCCTGCTGAGGCAGTGTTGGCAAAAATCTTTTCTTAAAAAAAATATATGTATATGACCACAAATTTCCATCAGAAGTTTCAAAAGAGTAGCCCCTTACTGTTGCAAGTGACCTCACAGGACTATGCTGCTCAGGCAGTACCTGGATTCCCGAATTACAGAGAAACTCTTCAGCTTGCATTCTATACCCAGGGTGAGACTAGAACCTGTGTTTCCAGGAGCTGTTTTTAGCATTAAATGCGATCATATAGACAGTGTTTAATACAGTGTCTGGGAGCAGCAGGCAGACAAGGCAGTTCTTTTTAGCACTCCCTTGCACCCCTTGCAACCCCTAGAACGAGTACATTTTCAGTAAACATTTGTTGAATAAATAAGTTGAACTGCAAAAAGAGAGTAAGTTATTCAATATCTGTGAACAAACAGAGGCTCTCCCTGAACTGGGTAACATAACTTGCCAAGGATTTTTATACAGAGTTTGAATCTACAGACTGCCCCGACACAGAATTTTAAAATCAAATAACTCAATTTAGAAAACTTAACAGGAAGAGTTCATAAAAGAAAGGTCGATTTATTCAGATGAATCAAAGATGAATCTGAGATGTAATCATGTTTTATTTGTACAGGTCATTTACCTGAGAATCAAAGCACTCACCACATATCTCATTAACCCTTACAACACCCCAGGAGGCAGGTAGATGTCTAAGATGCTCCCCTTGTTACTGATGGAGAGAGAGCCTGAGGCCCAGGACAGTGAAGCGACTTGTCAGAGGCCACATCAAGTGGTGAGTAATGAAGCTAGAAACGGAACTAAATTCTAGCCTTTAACCTGGGGCACGTTATTATGTCTTACTATGAGGTTGCCAAACATCTCAATTACTTTTTACTCTAAATTCATTTAAAAATAAGCCCTCACCCCCCTGCCTTTTTTAAAATATCAGCCAAGAGTACAGATGCAAAAACTAAGAAAAAACACAAATCAGCTGGGTTTTTTGTTTATTTTGTTTCATTACTTCCATGATACCACTTAACATCTACGGAAGAAAACTGAAGCAAATATTGGTTCAAAAACAAACGTCTGCATAAGGCAAATCTCTACATTTTAGGGCAATTAATAGGATTTCTAATTTGCAACTGAAATGGTGGGGGGGAGTTGGTTTTGAGTTTCCAAACAGAACTATAAAGGTTGAGCATACTTCTTCATTGACTTTCCTATGATTCTACCTGGGGGTGGTAAACAAATTCTTTTTAATTGACTCATTTGAACAGGGATTACCAGAATTTTCAGGTATTTGAATCTCCAAATTTTCCCAGAAACCCTCAGGATGAATGGTTATGATTTTAGTATCTCTTGACTAAAAATAACACACCTAACCACAAAATGACCAAAAGCTCCAATGAATTCGGTGACATTCGCGATGAACTTGTGTTCAGTATCCTCTGTATTTCTCCCTACTTTTAAAAACGGTGGCGCAGCGAAGGCCTGGTGGGTGGACGGTTCCCGGTGCACGCAAGCAGCCCGGGGGCAAGGACCGAATCCGGAGGCAGGGCAGAGGGCAGGGAGCCTGGATTCCACATCCGCTCTCTCTCCGCGAGGGTTGAGAAAAACGGGTGCACAAAGTGAACCTCTCCGCCTCCAAGTCATTTCCTGGTTTTTTAAGCATAGAAGAAGGAGATCGTGGAGCGAGATGCCAGTGCCCTAAATGCCCGGCACGCCGTGGCCCCTGTGCCCCGCCCTCCTCTGGGCTGGGAGCACGCGTCTCCAGGGCTCCGTGCCCAATTACCCCGCACAGACCAGCGCGCCCAGCCCGGAACGGTCGGGTTCTCGGTTCCTAGAGTCGGAGTTCCAGTTTCTAGTTTCCTTATCGACACGATTTCTCCCTCGGGGTCTTCCAAGGGGATCGGAGGGTGGCGGAACCTCTGGCTGGGGAAACCCGCAACCACTCCCACTCCGGGCTCGATCTGTCCGGCCTTTGGTGGCTCACCCACGTCCCACTGACCGCTGCTTATCCCCACGCGGAAAATTCGAGTTATTTGAGCAGCAGCAGGAACTCTGGAGGGAGGACATTTTTGAAGAGGCTTCTCTCCCGGACAGAGTGATGGTCAAAGTGGTCAGACTGATGGTCACGTATCAGGCCCGCGCTGGCGCCAGGGAGGCTGGCCATAGCCTGGGACCCACCTGGGGCCATGGAAACTCAAAAGGGACATTTTGTTCGCGCCAGCCTCTGGCCATCTTTCAACCTTAAGACCTTTCGGGGTTCAGGCTTACTGAACCTGATGCTGCCATCAGCCCTCTTCACCTTCATCCCAAAGAGGGTTGGGACTCAGGCCCTGGACCCAAATTGTGTGACTTCTATCCTTAGCTCCAACATTTTTCAGCTGCTGTGTGACCCTGAGCAAGTTACTTAACCTCACAGGTCTTCACTTTCTCTATTTGTAAAGGGAATTTTAACAATACCAACATGAGTTCTGTTGTGAGAATAGTATGAGATATGCTTTTAAACTGTTCTGGCACAAGGGCTGTTCGGTTAATGTCAGAATTAAATAACTCGGTAAATCAATTATTGACCTGCCCCAGGAATTAGAAAGAAAGCATGGAGTATAACAGACAACAACTGCTGTCCCCTTGGAGCTCACATGAGTGGAAGAGGTGGGGGAGTTACTCAGCAAACACAGTGTGTCTCACAGTGAGAACAGGCAGTGGGCCCCAGTTGCCAATCTAAACAGAGTGGGCAGTTGCTCAAGCCAGGGGAAGTAGGAGCCATGGGAGAAGCTGGGCGGGCCAGAGGGAAGAGCAGAATGAACCTTTTGGTCAATTTCCCTAACTAAATCCTATCACCTTGCCTCTACTCCCAGACACTTCCCACCCAC
>LNAC01000039.1:1320643-1343287 GCA_002007465.1 Ailurus styani
GCCGCGTCCTCAGAAGCGCGCCGGGACGCGGCTCCCTGCCTTCTATTTTTTTTTTTTTTAAGGGGTATTCCTTTTTCTTTCTCCTGCTGTCCCTCAGATGTCTGAAGGAAAGGGAACCCACGTTTCCCGTAGACGGGTCATCCGAGGAAGACTGTTGGAAGGCCGTCTCGGATCTGGAGAGAGGGTTGGTTGGTCTGGGAGAAACAGCCCGACGCCCAGAACCTGGCGGCGCCGGGTCTCCCCGGGGCGTCTTCGCCCAGGCACTGGGACCAACTTTCCGGTGCCCGCGGGTGAAATCCCGAGGGTTGTCGCGGAAGATGTCACAGGTTATTGTAGAAATTCATTAAGCCGAATTTACGAGGCATCTTTTCAGTCAGTGCCTTCCAGTCAGCCGGGCCTAGCAAGATCCCAGTCTGGCAACAAAGGAGGAATTATCTGGATGTCATGTTTCCTAACCTTTGGGAGGTCATCGATCTCTTCAAAACTGAACGCAAGCTATGGACACTGGCCCCCGGACACACCACATTTGGGGGTGCCTCTGGGACGTTTCGGGAACACACCCCCCTCACCGCCACCCAGGCGCGCGCGCGCACCCTCTCTAGTTCCACCCGGAGCCCTCAGTACGAACGGACGCCTGACAGAAAGCATGCGTCAGCTCCGAGAACCCTGCGGGGGAGAAACAAAAACAAAACGTACAGTTAATTTCACAGGGCTTGTTTGGGTGTGTTGTTTTTGTTTTTGTTTTTTGTTTTTCTGTTTTTTGTTTTCTCTCAGTAACACGTGGACCACGGCTTATCAAGTGATCAAGTGAGTTTGGTGGATACGAAGGGAGGCCTCCTGGGAAAGGAACGATGCAATTAGAATGGAATCATTCCCTTGGGGTGTCCTGGCCTCTCTAAACCACCAACAAAAATGTAATGAGGGCAAAAATGTTTGGGAAGGAAGTTAGCAAACAGGGAAGGTTTCCTTAGACAATAACGATGACAGTTCCGTAATTTTGTTATTCTCTTAACCAAAAGACTCCTATGTTATAAGCCAAAAACTTTTGATGGCCTCAGAGAAACAGTACACGCGCTGGCTGTTTTTTAGGGGGTGGGGGGTGAGAATGCCAAACATGCCGTTCCAAGGACAGCAGCTCTCTACCATTTAACTGGCCTGCTGGTGGTGTTTTTGTGTAACAGTGGAGGACAACATATCTGTCTTATTTTATTTCACCAGATGGAGTAAATGCAACAATATTTGGGGGGAAAAAACATTTCCTGTCTTTTTGTTCTTAACATAAAATATACTTTATCGCTATCTTTTTTTCTTTTTTTTAGCATATTTTCTCCTCCTCTGGGGCACTTTTTAAAACCGCAAAGCACATATTTGCCAGGACTCTTTAGAGTCTCACAATATTCCTAACTCTTTCTATAACCAAGACTTGCTGGACCTGCTCCATTAGAGAAACTTGTGTTTTACAAGCTGTAGATGATAACTGCAATAACTAAGCTTTTTTTTTTTTTTTGGCTTCCCCCCCCCCACTTTTTTTAAGGGAAAATTTCAAACTTAAAACACTTAGTATTTATGGGCAGTTGCTTTTTCTTTTATTACCCATTTAACCATGTCTTTTCTTTGACGCTCATCCAGAGGGATTCTCATCATCCATGGCTAGATCAGAGAAGCCAAAAGGAAAGGTCTTCATCATCTCTAATCTCCATCTCTCACCTCCCTCCAAAGCAGTTTGCAATAAAGAGAACTCACTCCCACATCCTGATCCCTGGTCTTCTTTGATCTTCCCCATCATTTTCTTATTAAAAACAACTGCTCTCTTGCCACCACCACCAGTTTCAAGTTGTCTGAACAACTATTGTCATGCTTAAATTTTTAATTTTGAAAATTGAGTCATATATTAGAGTTATTATGCCAAATTTATCCCCACTTGAAAAAGAGGGGAAATCTATAGAAAACAACCTATTACTTTTCCATCAGTTTGAAAGTACTAAAATGCTACTTTCTGAGTATGGGTCTCTAGTTTTCCAGCCTGGCTTCTTCCTGTCTCAGTCACGCCACCTGTCATGGTTTCCTGGATTATTTCACCCATTGAGCAGTAATTAAAAGTGAGTAAATATTAAATTTCATTTCCACCAACGTAATATAAAAATTTGCATTCTGTAAGTTACCAAACTCCAGCCAATGATGCAATATACCACCAAATTCCAGTGGAACAAAATAATTTAAATAAGCCCTCAGATTCCATAGTTGGGGAATTTATTAACTACTGAAACACACTGTACTACTTCTTCACAAATGAATGAGTCAAATAACTTATCAAGTAAAAAAATTTAAACAAATGTTAAAAAGTTTATGCTTTAGGCTTCATACATAAAGATTGTAATCAAATTTGGGAAAAGGGCATTAACATTACCCAAAGTTGAAAAAAATGAATGCAGCAAGATCCTTTGGATTTTCATATAATACCTAGCACCTTATACAAGTCCATAAGGGATTCTTTCACTCACATCTAAACATAACTCCACTTTCTGAATTTCAGTATCCTGAGGCCAGGGGTAAATTCCATTTGAAATTATCTTCCTCCAGGAAATTTGCTTTCATTCTACGGCTTTCTCCGGTCTGGGTGGCTGGGTCAGAAGCTGCTGCTACAGTTGCCTTAATGGCACTTTGTCCTATTCTCCATCAGATCACTGGCTACACATTACTGCTCTTGCTTATACAATTGTATACTTTCTTTGCTATAGAGTAAACTTAACAAGGGAAGGGTCTACATGTTCTGTTCAGTATTGTATTCCAAGTACCTGGCACAAAATAGATACTTATTAAATATTTAATGAATTAATAAACAGTAGAATTGATCATTTGTTTAAGCTCAGGAAAGCTAAGTGCAGGAAACAAAACCAGAAATAAATTCCCTCCATCCATCTTTCATTCAATCTAGTGAGGAAGCCTCACGAATGCAAAGAATACAGTGCAGTAATTGGGCAGACACCTGAGTTTGAAACCCAGCTCAGATATTTGCCAGTCGTGGGGTATGGTAAGTTACTTAACCTCTCTGAATCTCATTTCCTCTTCTGTAAAATAGGTATAATAAAGCCCACTTTGTAGGGTTGTTTAAAGAATTTATAAACATATAAAACGCCCAACATATGTAGCGACTTATAAACAATAATAATCATTATTTATTCATTAAGTGTTTATGTGCTTGCTAATGAGCATTGAAGATACAAAATCAATAAACCAAAATCCTTCCTTAAGACCTAATAAGTCTTGCAAGTAATATGGCAAACACAGTAACAAAGACAATCAAAAAGAATTACAGGAGCAATTCAGCTGGAGAGAGGTACAATCCAAACAGAAGGGAACATATGATTAGAACACAAGGTCTAAACACTATGGCTTGTGGGAGTGACCACAAGTAGTCGGCTTCCCATTTAATGCAAAGTAAGCCTCCAACTTACTACAATGGTTGATGAGAACCTGTCTAAAAGCACACTCACACCCAGTTTTCTCTCTGACCTCATCTACTACTCCCTCTGTTCTCTCCTCTTCTTGATGTACTAAGCACACTCCCACCCTAGGACTTTGCACTGGCTGTTCCCTCTGCATAGATTTTCTTCCTCTGTTTATCCATGTAGCTCAGTGTCTCACCTTCTTTCGAGTGTTTGTTCAAATTTCACCTTTTCAATAGACAACCGTGATCAGACGATCGAAAATTCCACTCCCACCAGAGCCTGTAAAATGTGCTTATTTATTGTGTTTCTTGTATTCTGACACCACCCATTCCCTTCCATATAAGCTCTAGGAAGGCAAAGATACTAGTTTTGTTCCTCAAGGTATGCTAAGTGCCTAGGACAGTGACTGGCACTTAGTAGTGTTAAGCAAATGAAACGAAATGTAGTTGGAATGTGAAGTCAGGACAGGAAGTGGAGAGAAGGGAAGCTGGAGGGGTGTACAGAGGCTCTGAATGCTGTGGTGAAGAGCTTAGATTTTTATCTGGTAAGTAAGGGGAAGCCATTAAAGGTGAGTGGCATGTTCAGATCTGCTTTTTAGATAAGTCACTCAGGGAAAGGATTTGAAGGGAATGATAATGGCAGAGCCTTACAGTTAAGAGGCTGCAGCAGCAAGGGAGCTAGAGAGCATGACTGGAAAGGCCTAAACTAAAAGAGTGGAATAAGAAAGGAAGGGAGGGGACATATCTGAGGCCTAATAAGGAGGTTAAGTCAGGTCGCACTTGATAATGAAGCAAGGGAGAAAGAGAAAATGACTCAGGTTTGCAGGATGGGTAACTGAGAGGATTTAACTAAGTGAGGTCTCGAATATGGAGGACAGGGGGAGGGGAAGTGATGAATTTGGCTCCATATAAACCCATAAATAGCAGACCCAGTGTCCTTTGTGGAAGAGGAAATTTGGAGCTCCAGAGAGAGGTTTAGACCAGAGATAATTCTTTCTACTTAGTGATAATTACATTAATGTTAAAAGGAAAACTACTTTAATTTCCAACTTCCAAACTGACTTCCAAAAACAGCAGAACTCAAAACACAGAAATGTTTCTTACAAGATTGTATATAAATATGATTTTCCCCTAGATAGAAAAAAAAAGAAGAATGTGATTTTTTTTTTCATTATGTAATTGATTCTTACTCCAGACTTCACTTTTTGTTAGGAGATTTTTAGCTAACTGCCCAGAGAAAATAATACATCTTCCCCCCCCCAAAAAAGTTACCATGTTTGGTTGTGAAATAACTAGTGGTAAAGTACAAAGAACATACCCTTTCATTTTGTAAAAGTATAAGGGGGAAGTTAAGGAAATTCAAAGTCGATATTATATATTCAAAACAAATTTGAGGAAATACTTTCAAAATTACATGTAATTAGTTAGTAGAAGTTACTATCACAACATACGATTGAAGCAAATTGCTTTATGAGCTTTCCCTTCTCCTAATCAAACCTCTATAAAAATATAAAGCATGGAAGAATGGACAACACTGTATAGTCACTTAAAATTACAAGTAGGAGGAAGTGTAAGTTGTTTCACTGCAATAACAATAATAATAATAATGTATTGAGCATTTATTTTTTGCCAGCCACTATGCTAGGCAATTGTCCAAAGCTTTACCTGGTTTCCTCTTGCCCTATGAAAGAAACAGATGATAATACAAAAAACAGGGCTTAGACAGTTGAGCAATTTGCTAAAGGTCACTTTGCTATCAAGTGATGGAGACATCTTTTAAAGTAGAGGAAAATTTTTTTTCTTTCCAAAATCCAATACTATTGCAATTTGCCCTGACTTGATGGGCACTCTGAGGGCCCTGTATGTGAGAGTCTGGTTCACAGATTGCTGTTATACCCAGACTCTAGCAGGTCTGGCCCTTGGAAATAGGTAATATGTATAACTTTGCTATACAAATAAAGGACCAAGGGAATGGGCTATTCATTGACCCAAGAACCATCTCCACAGCATTAGTAATACTATAACTGTTTCCAATACTTTTTTTAAATTTTTTTTGAAAGATTTTATTTATTTGACAGAATAGAGACAAAGCGAGAGAGGGAACACAAGCAGGAGGAGTGGGAGAGGGAGAAGCAGGCTTCCAGCAGAGGAGGGAGCCCGCCCGCCTGATGTGGGGCTGGATCCCAGGACCCCGGGATCATGACCTGAGCAGAAGGCAGATAGATGCTTAATGGCTGAGCCACCCAGGGGCCTGTTTTCAATATTCTGAAATATTTTCTTTCTAATGGTGAACTTACTACTTAGAACTACAGGAGAATGTTTTTAAGGCAATAGACAGTAACTGGTCATGATAACAGGTAATAAGTGAGAGTAGAAGCCAAAACACACGTTGTACTGTTGGCTGGGCCTGGGTTTCACCACGTCACTAGCTCGTTCTGGAGTTAGCACAAGAGCCCTCTCCCTACACTTTTGCTGAACTGATTCCAGTCAAGTTACCACGGATTGGACACGAGACTGAAACCCTGATCAGTTTTTCCGAAGGAGTGTAGTTACTTAGTTTGCATAACGAGCTAGCCCTTTGGTAGCCCTTTACCTGCTCTAACATAATAAACTACGCGGAGGACTTTCCTTCTCAAAACCTAATTACCAAGTCAGTGCAGAGAAGGCGAAGCATCGACTGCTTTCTACTTTTAATCGCGTGTTTAGCCGCTCTTATAGATGTGCAAACTCAGTTTGACCCTTGCAAAGCGGGAAACACCCGTTTCCCAGCCCGGTTTTTTCCCGAGAGCAGTCCCCCACCATAATCAGGTGCAACCCTTGTTTCTTTAGAATGCCTCCCTTTGTTCCTCAAAATCCTAAAAGGGGGAAAAAAAACAACAAACCCACGGCATTGCTTGGGTGTGAACCCCCAGTGCAAAAAGTGAAAGTGGGCGCGAGGCCGGGCCTCCGCTGCGTTGCGCGCGCCAGGGATGGGGGCGGGTCCCCAGGACGTGGCGCCCGTCACGTGACACGAGGCCGCCCAATCCGAGCGGCTCCCCGCTGCTCGCGCCCTGACCGGGCCTGGGAAGCTCTTCTCTGTCAATTAAAGTTGTCATTTGGGCTGTTGCCGCCTAAACGCGGGGTGGAAAAGGCTTCGCACCCCCTTCCGCTAAAGGCCCCTCTGGCCTGTACACATCCAGAGTCAGACATCCCTCACTCGGAGCTCGTGGGCACTGTGACAATCACTGTCGTCAGCCGCTACCTACTTAAATGGGAGGGAAAGAGCGTTTCCTTCTGGGTGTGTGTCTCCAGGTGGGCTAGGGAAAGTTCCGGGCCTATTTTGCCGGGTTTGTTTGCTGGGGAGGGAGCTAGAACTGTTCACTCCCTTTCTCCAAAGCAGAAGTACAAAGTGATGGTTAGAGGGAGTACGAAGCCTCGGGCCCAACATGCGACCGACCGCGGAGCCCCGCCGTCGCCACCTGGGTTTCTCACTTTGACAGAGGCGACCGGTGAGCCCTAGGAAAACAGGGCAGGTAGATGCAGGCGTCAACCCTTCTTTTACAATATTTCAAATGACTTTAAATCTTTTCTCCACTGAAGTCTTAACGCTTAATTCAGTCTCTTAAACAATTTAAAAGAACCGAAGTCCTAAGTTAAAGTTTTGCTCTTTCACAGACTTCTGGGAGGCTTAACTGAAACTCCTCGGTTTTTACCCCCAATGTCCCCCAAGAAACAAAAGCTAGCTTTCCTAAACTCAATAACAATAGAACTGGTTTAATCCACCCCTAGGTTGGCAACCCCCACCCCAAAGTCCTCCTTCACACTCCAACCTGCCCCTAGGTATGTTTGTGTAATCAGAGACTGATTGTAGCTGCCTTGCCCTCTCTCCCCGGGAAAGCTTAAGTTTGCATTCATTGAAGTTGCTTGTTTTTTAGGTTATTCTAGGCGAGCAGAGAAGATGCCACTCGGAAAATAGCTGGGTTTCCTGCTCGACATCTTCAGGAGCGGGCTGAGCTGCGCAGGTGTGCGAAATATGATTGCAGGTCTTTAAGTGTGATTGGAAGGTCTTTAAAACTTTACGTTTGCGATTTGGGGAAATAAATTTTCAAAGAACCAAGATACGATGGCAAAAAAAGGGGGGGCAGGGCGGCTGGGATTTGAGTGAAGAGAATCGAGACAGGGTTGGGGATTGTAAGAAGAGTGGTGATTTGGTGTTCTGCTATTCCTTAATCTGTAAACACTAGCAATGCCGATAGTACTCTCTCTGGCAGTAATTACTCGGTATTTCAAAACGGGGTAGAAAGATGGACCTTAGGAATGCTCATTACAGTTTGAAGAATAGAATTCCGTGTCACCGGCTTGTAAGGGTAAACGAAAAGCGGAATCGGATACACCTTATTTGAGGGATGTTAACTTTATATGTCCTCCTAATTTATGAAATGTGAAGGGAAGCAAGGAGGTCTATGTTGGCTGAACAAAGGCAGGAGCATTTATTACTGTCCAGTCACGTAAAAGCTGCGCTCCAAGTTTTAAAAAGCGCCGGCAACTGTGGCGAGGGAAGCGAGGGGCGGGGGCGGCTTGAGGGATGGGGCGCTCAGCTGGCCGGTGGGGGACGCCGTTAGGAGTAGATGGTCCACTGGAGACGCCGTGGGAGGCCAGGGGGTCGAGGTAAGAGGCCGCTAAAAGGGGGGTCCAGCTCCGGACAGGCTCTCCCCCAGGGTCACTGTTGGAAGAAGCAATTTCCACAGTGAATTCCACTGAGCTCAGCGTGCATGCAGCTAACGGCTCTCGACTGGACTACATCAGCCTAAATTGCGTAATTAAAGAAAAAAAAAATCCTGCAGCGGAGCTTCCGCTCAGAGGCTAGCGGGGACGTGTGACGGAGCGGAGATAACTTCTCGATTACGCACCCTTTTCTCCGAGCTCCTTTATTTAAAGTCGCTCACCCAACAAAGGGGGAACCATGGTGGTGAGAATTACCGAAATGTTGTGTTCTTTTGGACAAGATGAGAAGGAAAGAATTGGGATCCTGACATCAGGTCGGGAGAACTCTCGAAATGGGTTTAAAGTTCATTTTGTCTCGAGGTCCGCTGGGTTCCAGGAAAAGGGGCTGTGAAGGACGAGCTTCCAGGGAAATCCTTTCCCCAATAGCCCTGCGGTCACACGCGCGGTCCTGCTCGTAACTCCCCAAGCGTGACTTTCTTGGAGCAGCCCGGGCGGCACGGGCGGCTTGAGTGTATGAACTGCAAGGAAATCACGGCGCGCGGGTCTGAGAGCGCTTAGGGCAGGCACCGCCGCCGCCGCCCCCGCGCAGGACCCGGGGCTGGCGGGGTGCGCGCCCCTGGGACTCCGGGTCGCGCGGTTCGCCCCAGTCGGGTGACAGCGGGCTTGTCGTAGAAGCCTTTGCGGACCTCGGAGCGTCCCGACGGCTTGCTTCTTTTGGCTGAGACAGAGGAGAGCCCCTTGTCCAGAGGATTAGAGTGCGCTTTTTCTCCCGCCTAGCACACAGCCAAACTCCTGGCAGACGCGCACTTCCCCCTTCCCGGTTTTGAAAGCCAGAGAGATGAGTCAAACTCGAACGCTTAGGAATGGCAATCTGAGCTTCTCGCCCAGTCTCATCCTCCCTCCACCAGCTCCCTGCCCCCACCTTCTTTTAGGTCCTCGGTTCCAGGCAAGTGTATAGATTAGGCTTGGGCGGAAGAGGGACTTGGGCAGGGGCCATCTGGGGGCACCTACCCGGTGTTGTCACGTTCTCCTCGGGGTCAGTGAACGACCTACTGCTTCTCCCTTTGATCACCTGGCTGGAGGCTTGTTAACCCGGCGGTCTCGGCACTCTTAGGGATGGTTCCGTAGGTTTTTTTCCTTTTTTTCTCCCCTTTTTTTCTGGAGCCTTCTAGGAAAGAAAAATTATTTTTTAAGTTTTAAACGCTGTGATGTATATAGAAACGAAAAACAAAATTTCAAAACGGGAGGGGAGACCAAACGGAAAAAAAATTGTGCTGGAGGTGCTTTTACTTAGCAGCCTTTCCTGAAACGACCGCTGTGTAGGATAGAGGAAGAGCGTTTCGAGAGAACTGGTTAAGTAAAACCTTTAGCTGTAACTTAATAAGAAAGACACAAGTGGGAAAAATAATAAAATGCACAGTAGATACCATACAGATTATTTGAGAAGCTCTGCTCCCCCCGAAAGCCTTGTGGAGACAAATTATTTTGGTTATTTTCACAATATTACATCTCCCTTTGAATTAAACTTTTTTCCCTCCCATCAGCCAACTAGATTTGGTTCCTTAATTACAAAGCACAATGAAGCTTCTAACAGATGTAGTCAGCCACAGACTCTGAGCCAAAATAATAAGTATAATTAATTTTAGGGGACATCTTTAGTTTATAAGTCCTGAAATTAAAATATGATGTTTTTCAACATTGTGGTACAAAAACACAGAGAAACATATTTTTTCCAGAGTCTTGTAGTGACACTATTTCCTTCTTCTGTGTTGAAAAAGGCTTTCAGTCCTATATGGCCCCCATCCTTTCTCACTCCAATACTGCTTTATCCCAACTTGATTTCCTTCTAGTCAAAAAAACACCTTAGGAAATTCTATTTTAAAAATATTTCCTGATTTTAACAAGTCAGCAAGACAAGGTGAAATCATTTAAATACCACATGGTCTTGGACAGATCACACACATCTTTTTCTTACAATCTCAGTGTTATAAAGAATATACTTAAGCAGCTATTCATTTAAACATGGTTCTTAATATGCATAATTTAATCTGAATAAATATTGCCAAACTTCAGGCACCCTGAAATATTAGTATAAAGGTCAAATTCTCTATAATAGCTGTTAAATAAATGTGATAATCTCTGCTTCTGCTTGGTGAAGCGAAGGTTAATTAGTGATTGATTATTTCTAAATTGAATACACATTTAGACAAATTATTAAGTGAGAAGGCCAAATATATCCAGTTCCTAAGTCTTACAGTATCATGCCTTTTAAACTCTATATGGTAAGCTAAAGATTTGTCATTGTAAAGTATCTGTTACCTAAGCACTGGAAAGAAATGGAAAGTTAACATGTTTTCTATAGCATTGGACTCCTCCCCTGACCAAAAAACCCCACAAAAAACAAAAAAACAACAAAAAACAACAACAACAAAAAACAAACAACCCTGTGGTTTGGGCTGTATTTTAATGTATGCCATGTTTTGAAATCATTTGGTTTTAAACAAACTTCAGCCTCTGTGCAAGAATTACTTTTCTTTTAGTAGATCTTTATGGCTATTTTAAATGAAAGTTTTTTAAAACTAAATATGAAGAAGAGGGAATGTTAAACATGAAGTCCATCTTCTTGGGAGTCTGTATCCATTTGAATTTTAGCGCTCATAAGTACGATTTGTTTTATAGTGATAACATCTCTAAAGGGTCCATAGGGCTGATATTATTTTCTTTTGACAGAGAGGGGACTAGACTTCTGTGTTTCTGACACAAATTAAATGTCCTTTCTGTTAAATAGACTGTCTCCTGGGTTGGAGTCACATCAGGATTTTGGTTTGCCACATTTAAGTGAATAAGAAGACAAATCCTGGCCTTGCACACACTGCTGCTAATTTCTCTGGTTGTTTGGTGACTGTATGATTCCCTCACTTACTTGCCTTGTACTATGCACTCACTCTATACATATGGCCTGCTGCAGAACTCTGAGCAGTAAAAATCTTCTTGATGGATAGTCTAATTTAAATGACAAATGTGTATTGAGCATATACTATAAGGGGTGGGGTAAAAAGTGGAACCTGAAGGACCCAGTGTTTACAAATGAAAATGCCTCACAAATAAACATAAGGTCCACGGATGGGTCACATTACTTTCCTGGCAAATTCTTTTAATAGCAGTATTTAAAATTTTGTACTAAGTAACTTCTAGCTCTCTAAATCTGTGAGCTTTGTCATGTATCATGGAAAGCCTAAAAGTGTGGGCCGGGATTATATATATTTTTAAATCATTTCTCTCAGTTTGTTCCATCTTTTTAAAATATTAGTGTATTTTGCTCAATTGGCAGTATAATTTTAATCCTTTCTAAACAAAATTAGTTATTTGTTCTTTACAGCCAATGACCTTTGTTGACTGAACTTGATTAATAAGAGTCTCATCGTATTTGGAAACTGGTCTAGTCTTGCCTCCTTAACTAGATATAGGTTATGATACTTCATTTAGGACTGAAGTTTCCCTAAGTACTGCTATGAATCCACTTATAAGCCTTTTTTAGTGGAAGTAGGTGGGGGGGGTTGTCCTTAGAAAGCTTGTCATCCTAATATTCACAAAAGGGATTTTGAAGTATTTTTTTACCTATTGGAAATTATAAATTACTTGGAGGCAGCACAAACTACTGAACAATACCGGAAAATAAAAGGACAGATCTCTGGGCTCTGTAATGGGTGTCTGGAGGAGAGCTTCCAAAATACATAAAAAAAGGAGAGGGGGAGAACCATACTGTCTATTTCAGTAGTATTTTATTGTTCATCAGTTAAATATGTTGGTTTTTTGCCCTATAGAAATGTACCTTAATTCGAAGGAGGTTTTTTCTTTCAAGATTTTAGCCACTTTTGCTCTTTTAAATAGTTCTGTAAACAAATTTGCTTGTGTAAGCAGTAGAAGGCTTTGTACACCAAGTGGAATGTCTTTCAACAGTTGCCTGAGTAAAATACGTGTGGGGTTTTCCCTAATGAAATTTTAAATATGGTCCTATGAACTCTAATACAATCTGTGGAGAGTATATGAGCAAAAGCATGTGTGTTAAACATTACCACTGCAGAAGAAAAATATTTTCTTTTGACAGGAACACTTTAAGCTTTAGTAATGGTGGGGATCGTTGCTTTACAGAGACGATCACTGCATGTAGTATTTCTTCACATTCGACAATGAGAATCAGTGTTTTGTAACTAATTCTCTTAGTAAAATGGCACTGTATACTCAAGCAGAATTAAAAAGTAAACTTGTTGTTAGAATTTAGAAATGTTCTATTAGAAAACTATATGCTTTGGTTGATTTCTATTTTATATTAACATGTAATTATATACTCAAAGAGTTTGAATATATTAATTTTAAGTATTTTCATTACAAATTTAATTTGCATCTGGTTGTGGTTTTCTAACAAGTTTGTTATTACAAATTAACATTGCTGCCTCTCACAGCATTTCACACTTGAAATATCTGTGAATTGTGTTTTGAGTCCATCAAACTGGAAGCTTGTGGCTAAATAATTACCCTTTTTCATTTTTTTAATTAAAAGGGGTTACTTTCAATATTAGGGAGGAGACATAAAAATTTTTAGAATACTTTTATTTAATAATAAATATTTTGTCTCTAATGTAAATTAATCTAAAAATGCAACATTTTGGTTGATAAGACACTGAGACTGTTAAGAAACTTATAAGTCAAATGGATACACTGAGTGGTTTCCTTCTGTACTTTTGGTAGTTAGTTTTATTTTATTTAGATTTTTACCTCTCCCAGGATTGCCGGTCTCAATTGCTTCATAAATCAGACTCAGGGAAACCAGTACTCCTAGTTTAAAATAAAATGACATTAATTCCCAATTTTTCTAAGAACTTCAGTCCTTCTTACATCTTTTCTTTGTCACCCCAAGGACTGTTAGTCAACTCTCAAAAATGAGACTTTTTTTTTAATCATTTATGGCCAGTAGTATCTATCTTTATTGAGTTATTACAAATCAACTGAGCTTCAGTTTCGGATGGGAGTTTTAAAAAGATAATACTCATGTGCATTTTCATCCAAATTTAGAAATTACATTGTGATCAATTAAAATAAAATTGTAGACAAAACTGACTCCATAATGGCTTTTTAAAAATATTTTATTTATTTATTTTGAGAGAGTATAAGTGGGGAGAGGGGCAGAGGGAAAGAGAGAATCTCAGCCAGACTCCACACTGAGCAAGGATCCTGACGCTGGGCTCCATCTCAGGACCCTGAGATCATCACCTGAGCAGAAATCAAAAGTTGGGGGTGCCTGGCTGGCTCAGTTGGCTAAGCATCTGCCTTCAGCTCAGGTCATGATCCCACAGTCCTGGGATCGAGTCCTGCATTGGGCTCCCTGCTCCACGGGAGCCTGCTTTTCTACCTCTGCCTATCTCTCTGTCTGTCATGAATAAATAATTAAAATCTTAAAAAAAAAAAATCAAAAGTTGATTGCTTAACTGACTGAGCCACCCAGGTGCCCCCAACACCAAAATGCTTTTGTTTAATGCAAACATCATTTATTGCATTTAATGCAAGACATCAGCATCTAGGAAGTTTCTGGTTAGTGAGTAAGTGGAGCACTGCAACTTAGAACCAGAGAGAATTGATATCCCAAGTATCCAGCAGATCCAATGCCCTTCCAAACACTTTCCCATTTGGATCTTTTCTCCTCCGGTCTTTTCCCAGCTCTGCCCATGAAGATACTGTCCACTCCTGACAGTCCCATGTAGACTTGATTCCTAGGGAATCTTGTTCAGCCAGTGGCAATCCTTCTACGGACTTCTATTATATGCATTGGCATTGCTCTGTCACTTGCCTAGCATTCAGCTCTCTCAAACTTGAGTGTCATTGTGGGATGGGCTCAAATACACCAAAGCAAGCCTTCCAATCCTCTGCCCTCAATTAATATGGCTGGGTTCATTCAAGGGCCTTGAAGGCAGTAGAAATAGACTTGGACCCACAGTTTATTAAAAACTTTTATAACCTTTGGAGTGAGTTACCTTGGTTTCCCTATTGGTTAAATGTGGAAAGTTGAAATGAAATTATGTTTGAAAAAATGTCCAGCTTAAATCCAAGAGTCTCAGTTTTTCACTGATACCATTTTTAAGGTAGGGTAAAATGTACCTCCTTCACTTATATGTTTCAACTGTACCCAAAAGCAGAGAGAATAATACAACCAACAACTATCTCCAATCTACTTATCTCTGTGTACCTGTCTTCAAGACACATCAAAGCTATCTTTGCTTTAGCTTTTAAATATATATACTTTTATGGGTTTTTTTGAGATTTAATCATATGTGCTTTGGTCCATTCCACTATCAATGCTGTAGTATTCCATTAATGGGCATACCATCATGAACTTGCCTATTCTTTAATGTTTGCTATTTGAAATGATACCATTGTGAAACTTGCACTGTGCACAGGCTGTCTCTCTAGAGTACCCTATAGAAATGGAATTGTGGGGTCATAGGCTATACTTATTTCCAGCTTTAATAAATATCACTAAATTGCTCTCCCTGAATGTTTGCCCTGATTTACAAAGCTACTAGCAGTATGTGAGAGTTCCTGTTCCAACTGTATTGTCACCAATACTTCCTAATGTCAGACTTTCAGATATTTTCCCACTTCAGATGGGTATGAAATGGGGACTGATTGTTTTAAATTAGATTTCCCCAACTGCTAGTGAGACTGATTTGGGATGGCTTGTTTTCCTTACCAATTTATCATTCTTTTTTATTCTGAATTCTTATTCCTCATTTGTTATGTTTGCTGTAAAAATACTTTCCTGATCTGTGCCTTCACTAGTCATTGTTTATGGTGTCTTTAAAAATGCATACATTTTGGGCACCTGGGTGGCTCAGTGGGTTAAAGCCTCTGCCATCAGCTCAGGTCATGATCTCAGGGTCCTGGGATCGAGGCCCGCATCAGGCTCTCTGCTCAGCAGGGAGCCTGCTTCCTCCTCTCTCTCTGCCTGCCTCTCTCCCTCCTTGTGATCTCTCTCCCTTTGTGAAATAAATAAACAAAATTAAAAAAAAAATGCATACATTTTATTTTAGTTTGTTTTTAAAAATTTTTTTTAATTATTTATTTGGGGCACCTGGGTGGCTCAGTCATTAAGTGTCTGTTTTCGGTTCAGGTCAGGATCCCAGGGCCCTGAGTTCGAGTCCCAAATCAGGCTCCCTATTCTTCAGGAAGCCTGCTTTTCCCTCTCCCACGCCCCCTGCTTGTGTTTCTTCTCTCACTGTATCCCTCTCTGTCAAATAAACAAATACAACCTTTAAAAATAGTAATAAATAAAATTTTTTTAAAGAAGATTTTATTTATTTATTAGAGAGAGAGAATGCACAAGAGAGAGAGCATAGGCAGAGGGAGAGGGAGAAGCAGACCCCCCACTGAGCAGGGAGCCCTAACTCAATCCCAGGACCTTGAGATCATGACCTGAGCCAAAGGCAGACAGTTAAGGGATTGAGCCACCCGGGTAGCCCCCTTGTTTTTTTTAAAATAAGATACAATCAACATATAACATTGTATCAGTTTTAAGTGTACAGCAATATGATTTGATATATGTATATATTGTGCACTGATCACTACAATAAGCTTAGTTAACATCCATCACCACATATAGTTACAATTTTTTTTTCTTGTGATAAGAACTTTTAAGATTTCCTTTCTTAGCAACTTATAAATATATATTACAGTATTGTTAACTAGGGGTCATCATGTTGTACATTACATTACATTCCCCAGGATATATTTATCTTATAACTGGAAGTTTGTACCTTTGACTCCTTCGTAAATTTCACCCAACCCCGTCCTGCTCCAACCAGTCTGTTTTCTGTATCCATGAATTTGTTTTTTTTCAGATACCCATATAAGCACGAGTGTTTTTTTTTTTAAGAGTTTTTATTTATTTATTTGACACAGAGAGAGAGATTACAAGTAGGCAGAGAGGCAGGCAGAGAGACAGGGAGAGGAGGAAGCAGGCTCCCTGCTGAGCAAAGAGCCCAATGCGGGCCTCCATCCCAGGATGCTGAGATCATGACCTGAGCTGAAAGCAGAGGCTTTAACCCACTGAGCCACCCAGGCGCCCGCACGAGTGTTTTTTTAATATAGTGAAATGTATTTATCTTTTCCTTTAAAGTTTGTGCTTTTGTCTCTTGTTTAAGAAATTTTTCCTTAGCTTGAAATTGTACGTTTATTTATCCATATTTTCCTCTAAGTTTCATAAGGTTTTTCTTTGTCTTTAATCTTACCTAAAATAAATTTTTTGGCATGATGTAGAAAACTTTTTTCTCCTCCCAAATGGATATCTAATTGTCCAAGCCCCCATTTATTAATTTGCTCATCCTTTCCTTATACTTTTTTAAAATGCCACCTCCATCATTTATAAGATCCATAGGTACATCTGTGTGTTTCTTTTCTTTTCATGAAGCTATCCTCGTACCATTACAGTGGAGTAAAATGATTTATGTCTCGACATCTGGCAGGGTGAGTTCCCCAACAGTATTCTTCAAAATTGTTTTAGTAATTCTTGGCCTTTTGCTCTTCCATATGGATTTTGGTATCAGTATATATACTTTATACTAAGAAAAACAGATTATTAAAAAAAATTGGGGGGGAATGCTAATATCCTCAAATAACTTTCTGTGGAATTTCAAGCTGGAAATACTTATTTAACATTTTCTCTCTTTAATTTTTGGGTCTTCATTGAAATGCATTATGCAGTTGATACTATCCTAACTTCAAATCTGCCGCTGAATTTGGCTCTTCTGAATTCTAGTGCTCAAACCTTGAGTTTTAAAAGTTAATTTTGTGTAAAAAGAACCAGTTTGACTAAGCTCAGGAGCGTTTGGTTGCAAGAAATGAGGGTTTTTGTTTTCTTAAGTAGCATTTGAATTGAGATGTAGAGGTAAGGCCAGGTAATCGCTTTCTTTTCTCCTTTTGTCATTAAGTAGAGATAGAACAATGGGTGTTATTTGAGAGTTGCCCTTCTAACCTTTGCTGCTCTTAAAATGCCTTCAGGTCATCACAGGTTTCTTAGTGGTGTTTTAATTTTTTAATTTAATGTTTAACTTCAGAGAGAATTGCTTAGAAACATTTACCTTGTTGAGCTGTAGGGAAATGGTAGATAGTGGTGTCTATTGGTGACAATAAGGGATTTCATAACATGTTTATTTTGGGGATTGAGTAAAAATAGGATTGCCAAACTTTTATTTAATTGGAAGTTTACTTTGAATTATTTCATCCTTAAGACCTCTAATATTGGTCGGGCGCCTGGGTGGCTGCATGGGTTAAGCCTCTGTCCTCGGCACAGGTCATGATTTCAGGGTCCTGGGATGGAGCCCCACATAGGGCTCTCTGCTCAGCAGGGAGCCTGCTACCCCTCTCCCTCTCCCTGCCTCTCTGCCTACTTGTGATCTCCCTCTGTCAAATAAATAAATAAAATCTTTAAAAAAAAAGACATCTAATATTGGAAATGAATTTTAACATTAAAAAGCAGGAAGATGTTAGGGCTTTGATTTTTAAAATGTATTCTCCATTGTACAAACTTCCAGAATACTTTAGATTATCTCCTTTGAATGTGAATTGTTATCATAGTTGTTTCATAAATATTTTGAGGTTGTTTTTTTTTCTTACTTACCTCATTGCCTTTTTCCAGTGGAAGAAGAAATGATACTTCAAGCATTCAATTCATTCTTTTATGATTTACCATAAATTGTCCCTAGTTCCTTCTGTGTATACCTACAGAGAGTAGTTTCTTGTTCAAAGTCCTGATTTTTCTCAGTTTCTCATCCATTTTCTGTTGTGAATCTTACTTGGCCAGGTTATTTAGCTGTGTGTGGCAGACAGAGAGAGAGGGAGAGAGAGGCGGAGAGAAGAGTTAGCTATTCTCCTTTGGAGCCTTAGCAGGACTATGTATTATAGTGTATGGGAGTTTTTCCTTTATTATAATACAATCGTCTTAGACTGTGGTTATTTTTTGTTCTTTCTCTTTTTATGTTAGTTGGTTTATTCCAAGTATAGTAAAGACTGAGATGTGCCTAGTCAGAGAAGTCCTCTACAGGTCCATGTAAGAACATTTGGTTGGAATTGAAAATAGCTGTTCATTTATTCATTCACCCATCATACATACATACACACATTACGAATAGAGTGATCATAAAATTTATTAGCCATAGCAGGACATTTTTGAGAGTGAAAGGAGGCATTAGGAGCAAGAAACAAACCAGGATCTTCCCTGGCAAACCAGTGGGCCCTGACCACTGTGTACCACACTTCCTATAACCAAGAAGTTTTTTAATAACCTAGTTAACTCTTTTAGGATGGGAAAGGAAGGGAAAGAGTTGGTTAGAAGGAAGGATGAGGCTTCTGTATAGTCACTGCACCTTTTAATATAAAACAAACACCCAGAGACTGCAGGTTTATTGGGTGCTAAGTGTGCCTGGCTGTAATCTGCTAGTTTCATTAACTTCACATACCCTGTCTTGGTCCTGCTTCTCTAGAAATTGTATCTCTACTTTGCTTCCTTATTATCCTTAGACATTTTTGTGGGGGGAGATATAACTGACATATATCATCATATTCATTTTAGGTGTACCTTAGGCATTTGGAAAAATTATCATTACCTTCTGTATTTCTTTTATTTTGAACCAGTAACGTACTTCTGGCCCTAGTCTTCATTACTATTTTTCTTATTTTATAGTTACAGTAATTAGATTTCCAGACCATTTTCTAGGAAAATCAGTTAGCCTTTTTGTTTGTTTGTTTGTTTTTGTTTTTGACCATTTGAGAAGAAGGCCTCTTAGTAGCCCATGTGCTTTTCATTCCCGTCCAGTGACTGAAGTCATAGGTTTTATATGGTTTTTGTTTCTGTTTTGTCTTTTGGGGATTAAAAAAAATCTGCAAGGAGCTCAGACTTTCACCTCAGATCTGAATCCTGCTAACCTTGGACACAGCAGAACAGCTCTGTGTGTCTGTGTTCCAGCACTGTTGCTTTGCAGGGAGAATAAGTGAGGGGTTGGAGGGTGATGGATGGAAGGAAGGGGAGTTTCCTCCAAAACGGTCCAAAAGGGGCCGTTTTGGAAAGAGTCATTTTGTTTTTGTGGGTAACACTACCACCACCATCCCCCTTTTCTGAAATCTATCCCTGAAAGCACAAAATATGGGAGTGTGTGTTTGCTGATGTCAGATCAAAGCTTCCCAGGGGGCTGGACTACCTGAAAAGGGAAAGGGGCTAGAAAGCTTTCTGCAGCCTGACCTCTCCACTCTCTTTGTGACCAAGTTTTTGATAGGCAACTGGATAGAAAGCTACAGGTATGACCTTCCCAGGTGCTTCTGAGATGGAATGTGTGTATCTGTCTATGGATCTGGTAACTTTGAGGTATCTGAGGTAGAAAAAGGCAGTAACATATATGCTAACATAAATATTGAAACAGATTGTTCATCTTTCATCAGAGTCCCTTGGTTCAGAATCCTTTTGTTCAGCAAGAGTGAATGCAACTAGTAACTAACACTGTTTAAAAGATTGGCATGTGTGGCATAAAGGTAAGTGTAACTTACTTGAGTAACTGTTTACAGGCCGAAAGAATATAGTTTGACAAAAGAGCCAAGTGATTTTGTAGTGTTTTACTCTCTGGTTTTACTACAGTTCAGAAGATAACTTATCTGAAAAAAAGGGAGGGTATTTCTTGTGGAGTGTAATAGATTATTTTTAACCTCATTCTTTTCCCTTAAAGTTTGCTGCTTTGTTGTTTTTAAGCTTTTGAAAACACAAAATCTGGATGAATTTTTTCTCGAGGGATATTGCTGATAGTGGCAATAGTATAACACATTATGCCTTTATGAATATGTTAAAGCACTTTAAAATATTTTATCTATTTTGGCATCGTGATTAAAAATATATGGTCTGCATTAACCTCTTCTTAGAATAGATGTTTAGATACGGTGGCTGGGTTATGGACACTGGGGAGGGTATGTGCTATGGTGAGCGCTGTGAATTGTGTAAGACTGATGATTCACAGACCTGTACCCCTGAAGCAAATAATACATTATATGTTAATACAAAAATGAATAGATGTTTAGCTAAAAACATCTTTATGAGCTTATGAAAATAATTATTAGAAATGATATGTTTGTGAAAAGGAGAATAATCTCTCCAAAATAAATGTTTTTTATGGGAACAACAAACTCCTTGCTAGATGTCCTCTTCTGACTTATGGTTCTTCTAATAATGTCATAAGTTTACAACAGGACTGATGCTTTTAATTCTCCAATCCCTTTGTACAGTTAAGTGCTGGCTGGAATCTTCTCCAGGCTGAAAGAATGACACATTCAAGAAGTCTTTGACAGTGTTTAAACACCTCTTATCAAAACTTAATTTCCATGAATGATTGATTTTGGCACTTGATGGAAGGCTGAAGAATGTTCAATTGCCCTATTTTCATGTGCTAATGAAGCCGAAAGTGACTTAAGGGGATTTCTTTACACTGTGGCAGCCTGTTTGGATATGCACATGACTTCTTAGGTTTCTCTCCCAGGGTTTGTCTCTACTAAATAGTTGTCTTATTGAGTAACTGTGGCTAATCTGTCTGCTTGGCCACAGGCCTTGGCCTTCCTCTGTAGAGCGGACTGTAATTAGCAAAGCTGTCAAACCAGGTGTTTAATTTCAAGAGAACTTATTTTGTACAAATCTTCCAGTAAAAATCAATGAGGTTTAGATTTTGTTTGTTCACAGGCACTCCTTGGATATTAGGTTTTGAGTAAAATCAATACGGAAAACATTTTAAAGTGAAAAAAAAAGCAACTTTCAATTCCAAACTTTAGGTTTAAAAGTTTGACCACTGAATTCCATTTTTCACACATTGCACTTGAATTTTTATTAAAACACTCCAATCTTGGCTGGAAATACAAAATTTAAGGATTTCCTGCCTACTTTTTAGGGGGGATTGATTGAGGGAGAAGAAAAATAGGAAAATACTTAAGATTCTCTCCACTAAAATGTATGCTGTTGGTGTATTTGAATCTTGATGATTATGCTACATGTTCTTTTATAATCATCTTCAATATAATTTTGGTAATAGAAACCAGAAAACTTGAGCTATATGTCCTTCTGGATTGAGATTCCCTTGGTGTTTATAATTCTGTGGATTCCAGAGAAGTTGCCTCTCTGGCTTCTGAAGACCTCTGAGCCTGAATAAGTAAGTCACAGGCTACTTTTGTGACCCCGGATGAGCCACTTCTAGCCTCTTAAGTTCGAAACAACAACAGTCCTCATCCAAACTGCTTATTACTTCCTCACAGGTTCCACTTCCTTCTAATGAAGGTGTCTGCCTCCTTGGAGCATGGAAAGTGCTGTGTTCCCGGGAGATCAGATCCTTGTTTAGATTAAGGCAAAGGAGCTGTGTGTAAACACTTAATCCTCTCCTTATGGGTGTGTTCAGACTCAGCCAAAACCAATGGTGTGACTTCTCCACATGGTTGATTACCGACTCCTGGCACAAGCTTTACTTTTGTAGGAACGGGAAAGCATGTCAGGAGAAAGAAGAAGCTTTGCTTCCTCAAAGGACCCCTCTAATGAGCTTGCAATTATGAGAACTTAATCAATTTGCCTTGTGGGGCGAACCTAAACTCTGATGAAACTGAAGCTTGCTGTTCCCTGAAAACATCATTTAGCTTCTGTGTCATACTGTCTTCTGTTTGTACTTAGAAGACACCTTCTCTTTTCCTCTAGCCTCATACTAGTTAGCCCAGGCCATCCTCCCAGGGAGGAGAAAGAGGGAAGAAAATAAGACCATTACCAGTTATAACTGAGTATCCTAAGGGCCTGGGGGGCCTACATAAGGGAGAAATGACTCTTTCCTGTCCTGTGAGGTGAAGGCCTGTCCTGGTCCCAGCCACTCCCTCCATCGGCTTCCTGTCTGCTCCCCACTCAGGCACTGTGGTAGTGAAGAGAGAATATTCACCTGGAAGACAGGAATCCTCCGGTGCCTTCTGTCCCTTGACAACACAGCAGAGTCATCTCCTTCTCTGGACCAGGGTGTATCCTAGTAAGTTTACCTAACTCCCATGTTCTGTAATTGCTTATGCCACTTGCATATAATTTGGAAGGTGTGCTAACAGATGATAATACTCTGAGCTCAAATTAATTATTATTATTTGCATTCTCCACAGTGTATTTCACTGGGGCTTTGTCACAATTAGATCTGACCTGTTTTCTCTTTGTGATTTCTCTGATTTTTTTCTTGCTTTGTGTCATTGCTATTTGACATGTTCTTCAGGACTTGGTGAATCAAAAATACTTTGACACAAAAGCAGCCACCATTTTTGTTACAATGCTATTTGAGCAGACCATTCACGAAAAATTATCTACTATTCAAGTTTCTGAATTGCATATATGTAAAGGCGAGAGAGGGTTGCCAATTAAAAAGTTATATTCAAAACTGATTTTCTTGGTACTTTTTTTT
>LNAC01000039.1:1344765-1410748 GCA_002007465.1 Ailurus styani
CCTGGGATCATGACCTGAGCCGAAGGCAGAGGCTTTAACCCACTGAGCCACCCAGGCGCCCTTCCCCTACTTCTTTACTCCTGAAGACTTTCTCCTACTGTCACTCTTCACTTGAGGACCAGCCGCTTGGCCACCCATTCCATTGGACTGGTCAGCCTTCAACTTTCTCCAGCTCCAGGCTCTCCCAGTGACAGTCCTTCCTTCATGGTGGTGTCAGCTGCAGCTTTCTGCTGCACTAGATGCTACACACTATGAGGCCAGGGACCGGGCCTGTCTTCTCCACCATACCCCTTCATTCACTGGGTGTTTGTTCAGTGAAAAATGCACCATTGTGATGAAATGTCATTTTCTCTCCAGAGCCTATGACTTTACATTACATATAAACTAAACTTAAAGCACCTTAATTCCACATTCTTGTCAAAGCCTGTTAGGAAATGGCCCCAACGATTCTCACAGAACACATCCTAGTGGAAATGCTCTCCTAGGCTGGCCTTCCTTCCTGTCTTGTGGCAGCGATCACATTCTGCCGTGTGTCTAAGTCTTGCCCTTCCACCATGCTATCTTCTCTTGTCTTCATCACTATTTTAATCATTATTGTCTCTTGCACAGGGGCTGTTATGCACTTGGTTTTGCTTCTTGGCATAAAGTAAACTCACTTTGACAAAAGCTATTTGAAGCAAGGAAATTGGACAAATTCCAAATGGATGAAATGTACTCTAATTATATATGTGACAATTATTGCCTACAAAAAATTAAGTTTCAAAATGTTATTCATATGCTTCAAAGTGGACTCATTAGAGTTCCATTTTATAGCATAGCAAATGTTAACAGATATTTTAGGACTGCTTTATCTTCCTTCTGGTCCAGAGAGCTGGATCACACTAAAATAAAGACAAAATTTAGAAAGGCTCTAAATTTACTTGGGTGAGTAATTAGCACTCTTTAGACAAAGTATTCTCTGAGGGTTAGGTTTTGTTTTGATTTTCATGCGAACTCTGCCCATTGCAAAAATTCACACATATTCAGAACTGTAGTAAAGGAGAAAGAGTGTACAGAAAATATATCTACATTTGGAAGTATGGAGGAAAGAAAAAACTGTAGGTGGAGAAGCTAGAATTAATGAACTGGGTGCAAATAGAGAAAGCCCTGAGATATTAGAAGGAGCTAACAGAAGGGGTTGGAGGCCAGAGAAAGTTGCTGAGCTTTGTGTGATTATCTCCTCCCTCCTGAATATCTGACTCACCATTATGGCAGGTCAAGTCAGAGTCAACAGAAGTTCAACAGGCCACTCAGAGAGCTAAGGGGTCCCAAAAGGTGCCCAATGCTCCTCTCTAGGAGGATGGTGAGGCCTGAGTAGGCCCTTTGCAAACTAAGTCAGCTTGTATAATTAAGACTCTCAGCTTGAAACACCTAAGAATCTGGCAGGCCACTCTCCTTATAAGCACTTCTAATCCTCAAAGTTTTTTCATGAGGGGATAGAACCCCATTCTCAAAGAGAAGTTTTCTCAAAGAAAAGTTTGCTCAGAATCTAAGTCAATAAAATATATATGTGATAGCTTAATATTATAAGGGAAATGCTTAATACTAGAAACTTATTTTATGTATTTAAATTTAAACCATTTATTTATTATGAGATGAATCAGTTCAACATTTTTTTAAACTAAACTGTGAAATCTGTGGTTATGGATGGGCATCCAATTAATTTCTGCATATTTTTTTGTGTTCGCCTTGTCAAATCAATCCATTTCATGAAAGGATTGCCTAATTGGGTTCAATTCATCTTAAGGCTAATTAATCTTATTTTATCTATCATCAGGTTCTCTTTTTAAATTTTCTTTTTTTTAAATTTCTAGTTTTAAGGTCAAAAATCACCCAAAATGTACAAGTGCTAAAACTCGAGCTCTCTCCAGCATGCCACGATGGACCTGTGTTATCACAGCGTGCCTGGTCATGTCAGGGGTTCATTTGTTATTGTATAATTCCCTTTTGGCAAAGAATCTGCATGGGGCAATGCCTCCTAGCTTTTTCTGGGATCTTGCTGAGCCCAGCCTGTAGGGACTGGAGGTCCATTTCCGATGGACTTACATGCATGGACTTGCACAGGACTGCGTTTTTAAGAAGACCCGTGCAAAGCAAATGGCCTTCTAATTAGTAATGGACCCAGAGGATTTCAGCTGTAGCCACAGAATAACAGCAGACACAGTCCACAGAGTTCAGTTTGAAAACTATTGCTCTAGTACATGTGGCTGTATTCATCCCCGTCTGGCGTAACTTTTCATCTTCCTTGTCCTCTCTCAATGCATCTTTTTGTCTTGGAGTAGTTCTCTTTTCACTAGGTTGAGCTTTCTTATTTTGAACAATTAATTGCATTGTTACAGATATTACCCAAGACTCACGGAAGACATACTTGTGTCACTTTTTATAATAGATAATAACAGAGGTGCTAGAGGAGCTTTTCTTCACAGGACCTGAATTCTTCAGTCAGTCTCTAGACAGAGAATATAGGACGTGTTTGGGTCTTGCCTTCCTAGGTTAGAAGTAGGGGGCTGGCTGGTGTGTGAGTGGAGTGAGCTCTGTTTAAGTGTGAGGAACAGGGTAACCCTAGGCCATTGTCCTTGACCAGAAGTGCCCAAGACACAAGTCAAGAACCCCCCAGTCTCTCTTGCTTCACACCCCATCTGGGCACTAACCCTTCCTGAAGGCTTCCCCACCCTCATGACCTTATCTAAACCTAATTATCTCCCAAAGGCCCCATCTCCAAATGTCATTGGGGGTTAGGGCTTCAACATATGAATTTGGGGTGGGGGAACATGATTCAGTCCATAGCAGTGGGCTATATGGTCTCTATCACAACTACTCAATTCTGCCGTTGTAGTATAAAACAACCAGGAAAAAAAAAAGAATAAATATGCTGAAATTTGAATTTCGAGAATTTTCACATAAAAACTTTTCACCGATTATTCTTTTGATTTTTTTTCCCTAATCATTAGAAAATGTAAGAATGACTCTTAGCTAATGGGCCATACATACAAAAACAAGCAACAGGTCAGATTTGGCTCTGGGTCATAGTTTGGCAGCCCCTGACCTGCAAGACCACACCTGTCTGGCCCCTTTTGCTTCTCTGACCTTCTCTTACCACTCTTTTCCCTTCACTTGAGGCCAGCCTCATTGTCTTCTGCATAAGCTCTTAGGCTCTCCTTCTTTATCCCTAATCTCCATGAGACTGGTCCCCTCCCTTTATTGGGTTTGGTCACCTCCTCACAGGGGCCTTTCCTGCTGGTCCTAAAAGACCATCCTCTTATCCTGCTTTATTTTGTTATTTCATAGCTCTTATCACTGTCTAAATGTAAATATCTATTTATTTATATCTTTGCTGTCTGTCTTTCCATCCAGAATGCTAATTCCACAAGAACAAGGAATTCACTGTTGTGTCCCCAGTGTCTAGAACCATTTCTAGGACTTCAAAGATGTTTGATGAAATACTTGAATAAAAAATAATGAATAAATGAATGACTTGAATGAATGCAAATGCCGAAGTGGTTTAAGGTTTTTTTTAAGTTTGAAACCAGATTACTCTCATATATATTATCTACCTTTGATATAATAGCTGCTACTATCATCACATTTTCAAAACTTGGATTTATCCGACGAGATAGAAAGTGTTGCCTTTTTTTTTAATAGAAACATAGAAGGCAACAGTTGGTTTTCTGGTGACAGGTGTCTTTCTCTTGTAATAGCTAAAGTTGTAAATTATTGGGACCAAAATAGTTTGGGAAGATGATGAGCTGGGTTTTGCTTGTTTTGTCCATCTTTCTGTGAGACAGGATTGAAAAGAGAAGGAGGAGACTAGGGGTAAATAGGTTCATAGAGTTCAAGACACAGTCCCCTGGGACGCTCAGTGAATTTCCTTACATGTGAAAGGACAGATCCTAACCCTTGGAGCCTGAGTACTGGCTATCTAGAGGCTGCCCCTCACTCAACCCCCCACCCCCGGCAAGCATTCCCTTTTCTGGGCCGATAACTCAAAGGTGGGGAGGTTTCGTTTCTTCCTTTCTTTTACAAGGTGGTAATCTCTTAGCTGCCTATGGAAATAAGGCTGCTTTGAAAGAGGAGCTTTACACATTGTAAACTTTTCCCCCAGGGCAAGTCAGCCATCCTTAATGCTTCTTGAAATTAAAATTTCTTCTCCTTCTCTCTCTTTCTTTTTAACTTCAGTTAGTGAAGAAGAAAGTGAACTTCTCTGCACTTGTTAAAAAGTGCTGCTTGGGTTAGGGAAAAAAAAAAATCTGTGTCCGGTTCCTCTACAAATGTGTAAAATCATCAGTTTTGAGTCTGCATTAAAACATTTCACATGGCTCAAGATTTAAATGAAAGGCAAGGTGCTCAATGGTGAATATAACATGCCACCTTCTGTGTAAGAAAGAGGGAAAGATGAGAATATCTAGTTACATTTACTTGTTTGCTACAGAAGGACTGGAAGAATAAAGAAAGTATTCCATGGTTTCTGGTGGACAGGTGGGAATGGGGCTGGTGGGAGGCGAGGTTGGAGACAGGACCTAGACTGCGACTCTCCCTGGACATTTTTTAGTATCATTCTGACTTTTGAATCACGCAGTGTATTCCTTATCCAAAAATGTAAAATAAGAATAAATATTTACCAAATTCCCAACTCCCATCTTCTTTTGATCTCTGCACTTTCTTTTCCAGTGTTTTCTTTTTTTCCCCCTTTTTTGAGGGAGGTGCAATTCTTTTAAAAATGTGGTAAAATACACGTAATGCAAAATTTACCATTTTAACCATTTTAAGAGGGCATTTAAGTGACAATAAGTACATTCACAATGTAGAGCAACCGCCACCAATATTCATTTCCAGAGCTTTTTCATTATTCCAGACAGAAGCTCTGTACACATTAAACAATAATACTCTCCCTTTAAAACCCCTGGTAACCTCTATTCTACTTCCTGTCTCCATGAGTTTGGCTATTCTAGGTACCTCATTTAAGTATAATAATACAATATGTGCTCTTTGTGTTTGGTTTCTTTTACTTTGTGTCATGCCTTCAAGGTTCCTATGTGTTGTAGTATGTATAGAATTTCATTCCTTTTTATGGCTGAATGATATTCCACTTTTTGTATATACATTTGGTTTATCCATTCATCTGTTGATGGACATTTGTGTTATTTCCATCTTTTGGCTATTAGAATTGATTTTGACTGCTTTCTTCATACAATTATATACTTACAGCAAGTAATTATTTGCATTTTATCTTCCTCCCTTTCAAGACTATGAACTTTGAAAGTAAGGGCATTGTCTTATGTAACTTACTCATTTCTGTATCCCCAGCATCAATAGAATAACAAGCAGATATTCAGTTGGCACTTACTAAATGTCTGCCTGCTGAATGACTAAACAGTAGGTTGAAAATGAGTTTTGAGTTTACTTCAAAAAGAACAAAGAAGAATCCAAAGGTATTTATTTGTTCATCTCTTCAGCTGTGAAGCAATGATCTTGTTTATTTGGAATTCGTTCTCTAAGTTAAAGCACATTAGATGAAGGGAAGTAGCTGCAGAAATGTAACCATTTTCCAAACACAACATGGCAGCCAGAAGACAATATTAATGGATGTGGGCTAATAGAAAACACTCCTGCTCTTTGTGTGTGTGAGTGTAGGCATGTGACTCCACTGTGAACTGACTATAGAGGATGACCCCATGCACCAATACCCTACTCCTGCCAGAGGGCACCATGTTAAGAAGAAAACAACTAAGTTTAGAAACAGGCAAAGTGAAGTGGCGATGGGGTTTGGGGTAATTTCACACAGTTGCTTGGCCAGTCTGACCCTGGGCAGATGTCCCCTCATCTCTCAATGATGGATGATGCAGCAGCTTTGACCAAGCTGAGCAATCCTGGTGCCAAGGCCAGCTGCCTGAGGTTTTTTGGTTGTTTTTTTTGTTTTTTTTTTTTTTGGAGGGGGGGGAGTTTCCCTTTTTGCAAAGGGACCCTGAAGGGAAGTTGATTTAATGGCAGCCTCACATGGTTGACTCCGTCAGTCATGGTGATGATGTGAAGGCTGGGGCAGATGAAAGACCAGCCCCACTTTTGGAATGAGAAATAAAGCCTGTGGTAAACTGAGAAAGGGGGGAGGGGTGGGAGTGGGAAAGTTCTGTGTTATTTTGAATGTGAGTGTTTGGCTTTTGGAGAAATGATATTGAACATGGTAGAACTGTAAAGCTGGTAAGAACAATACTGATGATCTAGCCCAGCTTCTTGGATTTACTGGTGAGGAAATTAATAGACGAAGTTGCTTAAGAGGTCTCGTTAAGACCATATTACTCTGTGGATGCGTTGGGTAGATGCCGTTTTCATCTGAACTGCTCAACCTTTATGAAACAATTTGATTTTCTAATGATGGCTATTCCTCAACAGAATACCTTTTTTTTTTTTTTTTTTTTTTTTTTTTTACAAAGGTGGAATTGAATACACATTTGACTCTAGAAAAGTAAGTTTTCTAGTCATGGAATGTATAGTTACTAAAATAATCTAGTTAATGTAATGATTTATAGTTCTTTTTTTTTTAACAACAGATTTAGATTTACAGAAAATTGATAAGATAGTACAAAGAGTTTCTTCTGTTATTAACATATTAGTATGGCTCACTTGTTACAATTAATGGACCCATGTTGATACAGTCTATTAACTAAAGTCCACACTTTTTTTTTCTTCAGATTTCCCTGGTTTTTACCAAATGTCCTTTTTTTCTGTTCCAGGATCCTATCCAGGATACATTTAATCGTCATGTCTCCTTAAGCTTCTCTAGTCTGGGTTACAGTTTCTCAGATAATTCCTTGTTTGGGGGGATTTTTTTGTTTTGTTTTGTTTTTTTAAGATTTTATTTGTTTATTTGACAGAGAGAGACACAGGGAGAGAAGGAACACAAGCAGGAGGAGTGGAGAGGGAGAAGCAGGCTTCCTGATGAGCAGGGAGCCCATTGCAGGGCTTGATCCCAGCATACTGGGATCATGACTCTAGCCGAAGGCAGCCGCTTAACGACTGAGCCACCCAGGAGCCCCATAATTCCTTGTTTTTAATGGCCTTGACCATTTGAGGAGTATTTGGTCAGGTATTCTGTAGGATATCCCTCAATTGGGATTTGTCTTTTTTTTTTTTTTCCCATGATTAGACTAGAGTAATGGGTTTGGGAGAGGATGACCACAGAAGTAAAGTAACATTTCATCACATCATATCAAGGGTACATATTATCAACATGCGCTATCTCTGTTGATATTGACCTTGATCACTGGCTGAGCTAGTGTTTGTCAGGTTTCTCTACAGCACTCCCCCATCCTTCCACTGCCACCACCTTTCCATACTGTACTCTTTGGAAGGAAGTCATTATGTACAGGTAAAACTTAAGGAGTAGGGAGTCATGTTCCATCTCTGAGTTCAGAGTATCTACATAAATTATTTGGTGTAGGAGGTTTTATATTTTAAGAGAAGTTTAATATAACATGTGTTATTTACTCATGTAAATTTTTTCAGGCGGCATCTCAAAATAACAAGAAACATTGAAATAAAGGTAAATCACAGATACTGAGTTAGTTGACAGCTTTTGATTATTTCTTCCCTCTACACTTAAAAAAATAGAATTGAAACTTGATTAACTCACATTTTCATTCATTTGTGGCAAGAATAAGCTAGCTAAAAATGGAGTGGAGTTCTTGGAGGAATAGATGTGAATATTTCCCATATTGCTTATTCAGCCTCTAAGTAATAAATGATTTCTTATGTTCATTTTTGTTTCTTTTTCCCTGCCTCTCCTTTTTGTTTTTAAGTTTCACTTAATGACGAGAAAGAGAACCAACATTTCCTTCTTGTATGCCAGCCAGTTTGCGTTTATATTACCTGTTAGAAACTCTAAGAGCTGATTGGGGAGGGCGTGGTAGAGTATATTTTTTTCCCATTTCACAGATGAGGAAGCCGATACTTGGAGAGAGGAAGCAGTTTACTGAAAGTTTATACAGACTAATCTGGATCCGGTCCAGCTCTTCAGAAGCCTTGTGTGCTCTTTGTGTTCTACTCTGTACTTCTATCCCAACCTTTTGTTCCTATCCTTTGCAGTGAATTTGACAGAGGGAAACAGAGAATTTACCCGGATTCAGAGAAGATTCTAAGCAATGTTCTTGGCATTGCACAAAGACCACTTTTCCATGACTTGCATAATTTATAAACTGATTGTTGGCCATTAGTTACTTGGACAAATCCCTTCACACCTGAATCTCAGTTTCCAAACGGGTACAAAGAGAATCTGAGTAGATCACTTTAGCCTTTCCAGAAATCACACCTGTATTTTCTTCTGGGTCAGCCCTGCCCATTCTTTTTTAGCTTCACATTCTCTGAGGATTTTGATTCTGGTGCAGTGCATTTGGGCTCTTATAAAAGGCTAACTAGCATTAAGAAGTAGAGTAAAAATAGTAGGCCTTTCATAATAATAACTTATTAAAGATAGTTTTATTTGGTTTTTGATAATTGAAGAAAAACACAAGTATGCACACTAAATCAAGTTGGCAAGAGTGTGTAATCTGATGCCAAGTGTAAACTGACCAGACTTCAGGCTTAATGACATCAGACTCTCTGATTACTTGTTTTTAGTGATTATTTTTTAAAGTACTTCCAGTTTCCTATATTTGGGTGGTTTCCCTTTTTGACCTCCTCTCCTACTCCCATTCCAATTCCAGCAAAAGATGCAGAGAATGGAGGAAAACCCGGAAAAGACTGTGTGCGGGCGGGTGGCAGAGTCTCCCGTTCATTGTCAGTTGTCCCCATAACTAAGTGGGCACCCTGGAGTGGGGGAAACCCGGACAGGGCTGGTGCTCTCTGAGTTGACCCCAGAGGCTCTTACTCCGTTACCTGGGGGCAAAAGGAAGCTTTCTTGAGCACTAGTGCAGGAAAAGGTATTACTAGTCACGCTGTTAATTAAGAAGCAAAAGAAACACTGCCACCCTTCCCTCAACCGGAATGTTTATTTCTTCAAGTATGCCCACAGTCTAGACATTGTCATTAAGTCAATTGATGATTTTGAGAAAGTCATTTCATATCTGGTGTTTCAGTTTCCTCTTACCTAAAATGGGAATTCCAGTATCTGCCTTCTTACCCAAAAGACTGCTATAAGGATAGAATAAAATGAGAACGTAAGAAGCATAGAATGCCCCAGAAGCTTAATGCTATTTCTGTTGAAGGAGCAAGATATTCTGTCAGAACTGGAAACATAAAATCCAGGTGTGTCTTCTAGATAGTGAGGCACGTGTGCCCGTAAGCAGTAAATAGAATCTTGAACATCGTTTTACTATTTCTTAAAAATTAAAGGTCATCGCCATGAATATTGGTTTTAAAATTGTTCGAGGTCCCTGGTGTCAAATTTAGAATGGGCCAAGTTATTCTGTAAGCTACTCAGTAATTATACGGACAAGGAGAGAGGCACTGCATTTTCTTAGGGGAATATCTATCTGTTACTCGTGAAAACAAACAGAAATATTTACATGGTACAAGAAATATTAACAAATCAAAACAGATATTCATACACCCCCTCCCCAAAGAATTGTTCAAGGTGTTGGTCCTTTATTCCAAGTGACTTCAGGCTGCTGTGATTTCTTTCCCCCCAGTTCTTAATTATTCTGCTTTTCCATTTTTTTTCCCTGAAAGACTGTCAGCTGCCCCTCTTGTGTTATTAATGTGGTTTCCTTCATCCTTTCTGATTGCCTTTTCTGATTTTCTGCTCTGGTGCTTTGGAAATGTGGTATTTAATTCATTAGCATTGTCTTTGATATAAAAGTAAATGACCGGCAGTGGGGAAATGCCATGATCTGTGGACACAAACTTTGTTGCCTCTCTATTGGTTGGTTGGTCTGTTAAACACCATGGACATTTTTCTTATTTTCTTTCTTTTCCTGTGCTGCGGTATATTTTATATAATGTTTGTATGATTCTGGCACTTTACTAAGACTACCTTAGTGTTTAACGGTGGTTTAGATTTTAGTGATTTAAAATAAGTTCTGATCAGCCCTCAGCTCCTCTAAGAAGCTTTTCTTAAGCAGGCAAGGGAGGCCATTACTTTTTCTTCATTGACAGGAACTTGACTTAAACCCTTGTGTTCTCATCTCTGGGGAGACAGCTGGATTCTTACCTCTTCCTTGGAGTAGGAACCATACCTCTTGCCTGAAAAACCCTGGATGTTCTTTGTGAACTTCTGTCTCGACTTTACAAATACAGAGGAAACTGAGGCTGGTGTAAGGGGCAGAGCCAGGGTTGGGACTGATAGAATCTGTTGGTATCTGACTCTAAGTTGTCTTTCTACCACATCTCAACTGTGACCTGGATCCTTAACTTTTTCCTCTGATAAGAGATCCAGAAAAATCAAGCCGAGGGACGACATGTCCATATCAAACCTGTGCTCCTCAAACCCTTTTGATTCCTTTTGTGCCTCGCAGGCCATCTTTCCCTGGGAGCACGATCCTACGGCTGCCTCACAAACCCCTCAAGTTAAGTGCAGGCATTTGTGTGCCTATAACTATGACCAGAACCTTTTTCAAAGTGTCAGGGATCTTTGGCCCTTAAAAAAATTGGTATATACTGTGCTCGCTTCAGCAGCACATATACTTTTTAAAAAAATGGTATATACTAGCATATTATTATTGTTTTTACACCACAGAGGACACTTTCCCTCCCCGAAATTAGTACTATGTCCCAGTCAGAGGATGAAAATACTTCAGACACCTCATTTTATTTGCATGATATGACAACAACGACAGATCGCAGCTGAAATTTTAATTGTCTTGGACTCCTTGTATATGAGATGAAATGGATGACTTTCTTATGAGACAAACATGTCACATTTGAAAATGTCATTATACTGTAAATTCAAACTATTATTTTCTGCATTCTTAATCATCTGTCCAGTGGAAGAAGTCACATTTAGAAAGTGTGAAGCTTTTAAAATCTCACCGAATCTGAGTCTATATTTTTCTATCCAGTAGAGTACAAATGAAGCCATTGGTTTTCCATGGGGGAAGGAAGAGCACTAACACTGATTTCTTTAGAGTCATACCAGACACCGTGTTTAGCTTATCCTTCCAGGGTTGTTTGCCATGCTCCAGGTAGTAAAATCCCTCTTTTTTCTTAGCCATCAGCTTTGTAGATAGAATATATGTTAAGTAACATAGTCATGCTCATAAAAAAGGGGGGGGAATGAAAGTGATTCTGTGCAGAGGAACGTGTTTGAGATCTAGCCCTTGGTAGCGAATCTCCTGTCTGCCTCATATTCTATTTCTTACCTTGGCAAGGTGGAGCATCTTTGACCTCTGCAAGAAAAAGAATATGTAAAAGGAGTGATTTAAAAATAAGTCATGCTGCATGTAGTTGTGATTTTTTTTGAAACAAGCACACCATGTCTGAGCTATCTGGTAAAGTTGAAATATGTTATCAATCAACTTCTTGCACATTTAAAAGGAGAAAAGAAGGGGAGGAATGTTGGAGATGGAGACCTTATGTTAAGTTTGAAAAGCACTAAAGCACTTAAATGTTAAAATGCAAAATTGCCATTGTGTCATTGAGGATCTTCCACAGCTGTATTCCTTTGTGTTGTTGAGTGCATTAACTTTTATGCCACGTGCGTGACATAATCCATAGAGCGAAATAGTCCAGAAGCATGAGAGGTCTGAATTTGCTATAGACGATACATAACTTTCAGCTCGCCGACATTCCTCAGGTTTAGTATGCTGGAATTTTTAAGCTTAAAAACATTTCATTAGTGTTTATTACCCCTGACAATGGAAGTTAACTGCGCTTCTTTCTTCAATTGCTTTCCAGTTGCAATGCAGATTTGGAATATTCAAAATCTTGAATCTGCTTCCTAGAAGAAACTTTTTAAGTATGAGGCTAAGAGTCTGCTTAGTATGTTCAGGCTTAATTGGGAAAACAGATAGATGTAAAAGTAACTTCTATTCTCTCCTATGAAAAGGAAAAAGAATGATCTGTATCTTCCCATAACTCAAGTCTTAGAAGTATAATAACATGGCATTCTTATACCCCTTCTTTATTAACTTCTTTTGGAAGTTAATAAGTTGCTCGTACAGTTTTCTCAGAAAGTCAGTTAGCCTTATAACATGCTAAATTAATGTCTTTCTGGTGTTTAGAGAGAGTAATATGAACAAGTAAACATTATTAAAAGTTGGTAATCTTATAGACAGGGGACTCGGGAGTTTTGAAACAGACCTCATCCATTTCATAAAGTATATTAAACATTACGAAGGCATTCTTTCATTTTCTCTCATTTCCTTTTCCTTTATTTATTTCCTTCAACAATCTTCCTGAAAATTCTATAACTCATGAGAGCTCTATTAAGAGAGGCATCCGTGATGATACACTTTACTTTGTGAGCAACATTAAGGTCATGCGTAATCACAGAACTTATTTGAAAGAAGGTTATTTTCGTTTTCATCATAATACAGTTTTCAGTACAGGAGGGATCCTCTTTGTGTATTTGATTTAAAGAGCAGAAAACTGAACAGTTTGTTTTTCTCTGATACAATGGAGGGGAAGGGGGAGTGTAAATTTCCTGCTCGTTAGTGACAGTAAGCAAAGGGAGTGTGAGCAGTGTCTGGCAGTCCCGCACCAGATGGGTATAACCTAACAATTTTTCACTTCTTACAAGACTCAACTATGAGGTCTTTATTTCCCCCATCTTATACAGCGAGGTGTCTGTGCAGGCAAAGATGTATGGTTGTGGAAGGGAGGCCGTAGACGAAGAATGAACGCAGATCAAGATAGTGCTGGATGAGAAGCAGCAAACAGAAAACTCCCCATCTGTGGGAAAACATGGACCGGCAAAACCACAGACAGGAAACAGTGCTAAATCCAAACGAGTCACAGCAGTACATTTGAGCAAATGGGAAAGAGAATGTAAGATGTGCTGTTTTTACCAAAGACATGTGTCAGAGCTTGAGCATCGCCTACCGAGACTTGCATCTTCTTGGCCCCTGCTACTCCCACACTGTTGAAATTCAGATCCCCACCACCCACCTTATTTTACCACAATATGTCCTATGTGATCTATTCGGATCTCATTAAACTGATTTACTGGGTCCGCTGGCTCTGTTCACCCTCAGTTTATTCCTACTTCGTTTAAAATTCGGGAAGTGCTGGGGGAGGGGCGGGACATTAATCGCCGCACTTGTGCAAACGGAGTGCCAGCTGATTTATGGCAAAGGTTATAAAGGAAAAGTATTAAGTGTGCTTCATTCCATTTGGCAAAACCATCCTGCACAATGTCCGCAGAAACCCCAAGAGTCCTGTTTTGTAGAAAGAAGGGGGGAAAAGCCCCACCAAAGATGTGCTCTTCTTCTTTTGAGCATTAATTAAGACTGTAAATCACAGGCTACATGAAACAACTGTATACGACAGAACGTGGACGGTCCGGGAATTCTGCGGGGCTCGTGTGATCAGTTTGAATACCTACACCAAAGCCCTAATGGGAGGGCAGACTTCAAAGGGCAGTTTTGGCATGAAGGAGAGGTCTGCTCCAGCCCCGGCAGGGAGAGAGAGTTGTAAAGTACAGGCTGCAAGGAAAATAGGTGGTGGGGGACCAGGAAGGGAGGGGAAGAAAGAAGAGGGGAGCGTTTCACTGCTTTTTCTGAGGAGTACCAGATATGTATTAAGTAGTGTGTTATTCTTCTATCCTGAAAGGGTGGTTTTGAAATGATTTCATCATTTGGGAAAGATCTCCCAAATGAAATAATATCTCTCTTTTGGGAGAGAGACAAGTATTGCATATATTCTTTTTTTTTTTTTTTTTAACTGGTGTGAAATGTCCTTTTGCTGCTTTGTCGGCCAATCTCCATCTCTTACTGCTGGGTTTCAGGCCATTCCGACAAGTGGTGGTTAGCTCATTACACATGGTCCCCTAGAATGGGTTTGGAAATTAGTGAATTTACCTACTTAATTCACCTTCTCAGTGCAAGACCAGCTTTCACCACACACGGAGCTGAGACAGTAGTATTTTCCTTGGAGAGCTCGTCTGTGTTCCTCACATACCTCAGAATACATACTGAATACCTGTAATATATATTTTTTTCTTCTTTTGAGGCTGATTAAATGTATTCTTTGCATTCAAAGATAATGAGGTTGATTCTCCATTGAAGCATATGTTTCTTTCACTTCTGGTGGGGCTCAATTTCTGTTAGTTTTTCCTCACATCGAGCTGCTCCAGTGCCTGGTGGTCCAATTGTGTGTATTTTCAGCACAACAGTCCAAGACTAGGGGTAAGTCCAAGTTCATGGCTGTGGAACAGAATTTTAATGTTGGATCTTTGCTTTCGGAGTGTAGTATTCCTAGTAACTGAGGTAATGCAACTGAAAATTATTCACGGCCTTTCATTGAAAATACTGTTGTCTGGGAGTTTTAATAGTGAACACTGGAAAGCAACTTCAATATCTAATAATAGGTTTGGTTAAATAGACCAGAGTATGTTCATGTGATAGAATACAAAAACAGAGTACAGAAATAGAGGCATTTATGTAGAACTGTGTTCACATCATATGAAGTTAAAAGCAGTAGGTAAGTATAATCCTGTGTTTGATTTTGTTTTTTCACTTTATTGAGGTGTAATTGAAGTAAACCAAACTCATATAATTAAATTGTTCAGGAGTGCCTGGTGGCTGAGTCAGTTGAGTGGCCGAGTCAGTTGAGTGGCCAACTCTTGATTTTGGCTCAGGTCATGTCCTTGGGGGTCTTGAGGTGGAGCCCTGTGTCAGGCTCGCACTCAGTGTGGAGTCTGCTTGTCCCTCTCCCTGCCCACCTCCTCCAGTGCGCGCGCACACACACACACACACACACACACACACACACTCTCTGTCTCTTAAATAAATAAATAAATAAATAAATAAATATTTTTTAAAAATAATGTGCTCAACCCAGTACAACTCAGTAAGTTTTGTTATTTGCAGATACCTGTGAAACCATTATCATAATGGAGGTAATAAACATTATATCAGCATCACCTCCAAAAAAAGTCTCCTTGTGACTCTCCGTAATCCAGTAATGCATTCCTCCTTCCTTCCACCTGCATCCGCAGGCAAACACTGATCTGCTTCCTATCCCTGTAAATTAGATTGCAATTTCTGGAATTTTATATAAATGGAATCATGCAGTCTATGCTCATTTTTTGGCTTCCTTCCCTCAGCATGATTCTGAGTTGCAACTGTGTTGCTGTAAGTATCAAGAGTTCATTCCTTTATGTTGTTGAGTTGTAGTCCATTGCCTATTTATCTCTTGGTGTTCACGGTTCTGCTTATAGCTCCTTATAGCTCCCTTGTAGTTTTCCTTTGTTTCATAGCCTGATGAAATCTCACCTTAAGGATACTAAGCACATTCAGCTAGAGTCTCAAAGGGACCCATATATAGATTTCTTAAGCTCCTTCTCTGCATAGGTCCCTTCTGTTTGGGTCTTTGCTGTACAAATTCCAATCACCTCTGCCTTCTTGTTCTTTGATGTCTGACACCTCAGGTTAATGAGACTGCACTATTCTTCTTGGGTTCCCTTCCTTTGCTGGTACCTGGTAGATGTCCTCAGGCAGAAAGTTGGGTGATAGTAAGGTCCCTCTTGTTAGTTTTCCATCTCTCAGTAGTTAGAGTTCTGTGTTGTCTATCCTGTCTGGAAACATTTGTATCCTATGTTTGTCCAGTGTTCTGTTGATCCGTTGGAGAACTGGTTTAGTACCAGTACCTCATGGCTGAAAATGTATGTCCATTTGTATTAATTTGTGATAGCTATATATAACATTCAGTGAGAAGATTTATTTTTAAAATTCTTAATAATTTTCCAAAAAGGGAAAGGGGTGGCTCTTGGTAGGTGTTGTCATTTTCTTATTTCTTAGAGCCACATATATCAGTTTAACAGTATTCAGTGGGAATGCAAAACGAGGAAGCATTTAGTAGCATATTTCACGTTTCTGTTGTAGGGAGAAATTTTACTGACTTACATTTCTTTGAAATCACTTTTCATTTTTCATTAGAAGCTTTCTTCTTTGACTACAGTGAACAAAAGCTAATATAGAACAATTAAAATATTCTCAAACATTCATTTACCCGATGAATCTCATGCTGATCCCATGGGCAGAGAAAGCTTGATGTAAGATATACACACTATCTGCTTAATGAGATAGAAAGAATCCAGCCTAGGACTTTCTGTTTTTCTTTCAAATGCACTCCCCAATGATCTCTGACAGATTCTATGGATAAAAACAATCTGTTTCAGAATCAGGAGGGAAAAAAGCGCATACAACCTTGATTTTTGGTGTTTTCTTTCTCTTTCTTTCTTTCTTTCTTTCTTTCTTTCTTTCTTTCTTTCTTTCTTTCTTTCAGATTTTATTTATTTATTTGCGAGAGAGACAAGACAGAACACAAGCAGGGAAGAGGGAGAGGCAGAAGCAGACTCCCCTGCTGAGCAGGGAGCCTGAAGTGGGGCTCTATCCCAGGATCCTGGGATCATGACCTGAGTTGATGGCAGACATATAACCGACTGAGCCACCCAGGCACCCCTGGTGTTTTCGTAATATATTTTATCAGTATACAGTATATACAGTAATATATTTTATCATCTTCCAAAGGTTTACCTAAAGGTCACAAAAGGGAAACACAACTATAACATACAGAATTGGCATACAGCTGGTAAAGCCCATGCCCTTTTTTTCATCCATACTTTGGGAATATACCAATGATGTACCAAGGCTTGATTTTTGAGAGACACTTCTAGAGAATTTCTTTCTGACGTCTTAGCCAAACTACCAATTACTTGGCTAGAATAATTCCCAGGGTTTTGTTTTTGTTTTGTTTTGTTTTTACTTTAAATTTATTTTGTAACTATTTTTATTGGGTAAAATATACATAATATACAATTTTCCATTTTAACCATTTCTTAGTGTACGGTTAAGTGGCATTAAGCACATTCATGTTGTTGTGTAACCATCCCCCTTATCCATCTCCAGAACTCTTTCATCTTGTAAAACTGAAACTCTTAGTATGATGTTCTCAAGATTCATCCATGTTATAGCATATGTCAGTATTTCCTTCCTATTTAAGGCTTTATAATATTCCATTATATGTATATATCACATTTTGCTTATCCATTCATTTGTTGATGTACACTTCGGTTGTTTTCAAGTATTAGCTATTATCAGTAATGCTACTATGAATGTGGGTGTACAAATATAACTTTGATACTCCACTTTCAATTCTTTTAGGTATATACCCAGAAGAGGAATTTCTGAGTCATTTGATAATTTCATTATTATTTTTTTAAGGAATCACCATACTGCTATTCACAGTGGCTGCGCCAGTTGACAATCCCACTAACAGTGCTCAAGGATTCCAATTTACCCACAAATGCTGTAACGTTGTTATTTTCTGTTTTGTTTTGTTTTGACAGTAGCCATCTTAATGGGTGTGAGGTGTTATTTCATCATGGTTTTGATTTGCATTTCTCTAATGATTAGTAACGTTGACATCTTTTCACGTACTTACTGGCCATTCATATATCTTCTTTGGAGAAATGTCTATTCAAGTCCTTGCCTGTTTTGAATCAGGCTTGGGGTTTTTGTTGTTGAATTTAAGGAGTTCTTTATATGTGTTTTGGATATTAATCTCTTATTAGTTATATAATTTGCAAATATTTTTCCCATTCCATAGCTTGCCTTTTCACTCAGTAGTGTCCTTTGATGCACAGTTTTTAATTTTCAGGAACTCTAATTAGTCTGCTTTCTCTTTGTCTTTTGAGAGTTTGATAATAATGTGTTTCGGTGTGGATCCCTTTGAGTTTATCTTACTTGAAGTTCACTGGGCTCCTTCATTGTTTATAGTCACATCTTTTGTCAAGTTTGGTACATTTTCATCCATTATTTCTTCATACATTCTCTCTTCTTTTTCTCTGTCTTCACCTTCTGGAACTCCAGTAATGCATGTTGGTCTATATGCGTTTAAAATAATTACATTACACAGATTTTTTTTTTCCCAGTCGTATTGTTGTCTAGGTAGGAAGATGAATTCCTGGTGCTTCCAACTCTACCATCTTCCCAGAATCCTTTCCTCCAGTTGCCATTTTGAGCATATATATTTAATCCTACATGTATCTTCAGGAATCTTATTCAGATTTGTATAGAACTCATCAATTTGTAATGATTCATTGCTAGAAAAGATCAAATGAGATAATAGATATAATTTTAAGATTTTATTTATTTATTTATTTAGAGAGCACGTGCGCAAGTGAAGGAGAGGCAGAGGGAAAGGGAAAGAGAGTATCTCAAGCTGACTCAGTGCTCAGCACAGAGCCCTACGCGGGGCTCAACCTTAGAGCCCTAAGATCATGACCTGAGCCAAAACGAGTAGGATGCTTAACTCAGGTGCCCCACTCAGGTGCCCCAGTATATGAGCTTTTAAAATATTTAGGAAATAACTGAAGTGTCTTCTTTGCTGCTCACAGTCTTTATAAGTAGACTATAAACTTAGAAAGTGAAGAAGTAGCTGTGGTATTATAAGCATTTCATTTGGTTTCTTGGGGTCATCTCTACTTTTCAGTTTGCATTGGAGGGGTGGGGAGAGACTAAGAGATTTCCCCAAAGGATAAAAACATTCCTTAGAAAAGAGACAGTTATATCCCTTTTGTGGATACAGATTTTATTGTATCGAGAATATAAAATTATATCATGTGTCTCTGTATTAATAGAAATCTGCCTTAAGTTTTTCTCTCACATAAGAGAGAAGTGAATCAATTCTTGTTACAGTTTCATAAGTTTCTGTATTATCCAGGACATTCATTATAGGAAGATGAATGACTCTTTACAGCTACTATTTTGGTTACTCATAAATGTTTCTGAAACATTGTGCCGATTTATCTGACAAGTCTATATTCTAAGCCCACTCATTTCAGGAAACAGACACGCTATTTTTTTCTTTGTATTTGTTGTTTTTATTTTATAAAGATTGAAATATAGGCCACCTAGAATTTGCTTCTTTCTGCCTCTCCTTATCATTAAACTCAGGTATCTAATTTTACCCCTGAAGTATTCAGTGAAACATGATTAAAATGTTATCTCAAAAAATTAAAATAGGGTAGTTTGCAAAACAATATTACTAAATGGGTTCATCACAAATCTATAGTTATACACTATTTGAAATAAATATTTCTTACCGACAACACTGCCTTAATCATTAAGCTAGTCCTTAGTGACTTAGTGAGATTGACTTTAGCCTATTTCCCAAAAGGCAGTTGAGAAATGGTTTCATTTCCTAGTAAAGGTTTGGCCGTGAAATCTCCCTGGCTTTTCCACCCCTTTGAATTCTGTCTCCACCTTCCCTTTTCCTCCCCATCACCTCTCTGGAAACCCTCCTCCTTTTCCCCCATCCTTAAGACTAAGGCTTTTCAAACATTCCCTGTGTGTTTGGACAGTACGCAGTGAGGAACCAATGATTAAGCAGCCAAATGTTTGAAACCCTACTAAATGCATTGATTATCATCTGTTTAACTCTTTCTTATCTTGAACTGGGAAGGACTTAATGGCTTGGACCCATTGTTCTCCCTTTCTTGACATTAATGAAGAAATCAGAGCACTCAGCTGGTTTCCTGAGGTGGCTGAGAGCGACCTGCTCAATTGACTTTTTCATGCTCTGCTTTCCAGGACTGTCCCAACTAGACTGGAGCAATAGACAGTGTGGTGTTGTTCAAATAAATACACAGGAGCATGCATGCTTGAACACACAAATACAAGCACACTGCTTCCATCCACACTCAAACCATGCTGTATTTAGCCTCTAATAAAAGGATCGAAGGGGCTGGCAGATAGTTTGCTTAAGAGATATGCTTCTAATTTCTGTTCTGCTTTCTCAGTAATTAAGAATCCTTTTGGCAGCAGCCTGCAACTTCTCTGTATAAAGTACGCTTTCCAGTTCGAACCTGTATCCCATGTGTTCAGGTGTTGTCTGAATACATACTTGACTATAGATCAGAAGGTTGTCTGTTCCTTATTTTTAATAGTTAAAAGAATTATTGTTAACTTGCTTTTTTATGAATTAAGAATAAAAACTCCATTTTCAGTGTTAACAACATGGTGTGCGTGTCCTTGATAATCTTCTTCCATGCTCATATAATTATAGAGAAACATAATGATATATAGCGTTTTTCTGTCCTTGTTTTTAAAAAAATTGGGTGGTATTATATAACTTCCTTTTCTCAATAAGTGGATGAGGTAAATCCTTCTAAGGTCACTATTACAGATACTGCTTCTGTTTAAATTATGCCTGGTTTTCACTGGCATGCCCCCCCCCCCATTACCCCCATTTCCTGTCAAAGGGCATTCTTTTAGTTTGGTATTTTTTTCCCACCATAAATAGCACAACATTCTAAAAGAGGTAAAATAGTAGCATGGATTCTGAAGCTGAACTGCTTGGATTAGAATCCTGTAATTCCATGTACCAACTTCTTGGTCTCTGGCAAGGTACTCAACCACTACCTGCTTCATTTTCCTCCTCTGCAAAATGGAGGGAATGAAAATATTTGCCTCCCATGTCTCTTCCACAGCAGAGTGCACCACTTGCCTCACCTTTGGGCCAAATAATTCAGCTCACCTATTCAGCTGTCTGGTTGGAGGAAGGAGTCAAAGTAGACCTGTAGGCCGTGTCCTTGGCAGATTGGGGTGGAGCTATCCAAGGATCTTGTCTGAAGCCTCAGAACTCTTAAGTTGTGTGTGTTTGGGGCCTGGTGGGCATTACATCCACATTGCCCCAGATCTCTTTATCCTGGTCTTATCTTCAGGTAGTCAGCACCCAAAGCCTCCTTCCCCACCCCCATCCAGGCCAGCCTAGCCCCAGCAGTTGCTCCCTACTTAGATTTGGGTGGAGAGGGGAGGATGGCAGGAAAGCTCTAAGCCACATATTCATGAAATTCTGTCCAGAAGATAACCATCTATCTAAACTTGGCATCACAGAAATATATTTTTCTGCTTAATAAATTAAAAATGAAACATGTCTTGAATCTTCTTTCAGTGCTGGATAATTGAACCAGAATAGACCTTGGTAGCTGCAAAGGTGTGGTAGCTAGTTCTTGTAATGCTACAAAGGCCTGGGATTGCTTGTATATGTACTGGTATCATCTACATAGATAATTAAATTAAACAGAAAAAAAAACCAAGAAGGTTTCTTGTGTGGGATTGTCTCTTTTCCCCACCAGTCTTTTGAGCTAGCATTGCTGTTAATGTTACTGTATGTCTTTCTGTTACTTTTCATTGTCATTTTTCATTTGAGAGAATCTTCTTCTAGATAACATAATCCCCCCCCCCCAGGACTTACTGCCACTGGTGGTATTTTTTTCACATTGCTCAAAGCTTAGTATTTCTAGCCAGGAGCAGAATGAGTTAATTGAGGCAGATTTCTAAAATCTAAAAATATCTGAAGCATGTTTATCTCAAATAATGGTTAAGAAAAAAAGTCATCGCATTAGAAATTACTGTTTATTACATTGTTCTTTTACTTCTATTACTTCACATTATGGTTTTTTTTCTAAAATTAAAACAATATATGATAATGGCAGTGAGCTTAAAAGCTACAGAAAAGCATAAAGATTAAAATAAACTGTCAGATGTGGCTATAAAGGAATAGCATGAAGCTATCTTTTTGGCACAGTAGACCATGCTGAATCTTGATTGTTATGATGGTTACAGGAATCTATACTTGTGCTAAAATTCACAGAACTGTACATCCTCCCCTCCCAAAAAAGTTCACTTTACTGAATGGCAACTGAAAAAAAGTTAAATAAAAAATAGAATCATCTATGATGCCTCCACCTAGTTTAATTATTTTGAACATTTTGGTGTTTCCTTCTACTATTTTTTTTTAATTTTAATTTTAAGTAATCTGTGAATTCAACATGAGGCTCAGACTTACAACCCTGAGATCAAGAGTCATATGCTCTATTGACTGAGCCAGCCAGGCACCCCTCCTTTTAGTATTTCTATAAGTATAATTATAGATGCATTTCTCTTTTACAAAATGGCATTATGTGTTTATGTATATACTGATTTTAAATATCTTAAACAGTTTTTGTACCATTAAATATTCTTTTAAAACATTTTTATATGGTTGGATAATATTCCATCATAAGAGGTACCTAATTTATTTAACTGTTCTAATCGTAGTACATTTCCCCACTGTTACTTTAAAAATTGAGTGTGCGGGCGCCTGGGTGGCTCAGTGGGTTAAAGCCTCTGCTTTCGGCTCAGGTCATGATCTCAGGGTCCTGGGATCGAGGCCCGCATCGGGCTCTCTGCTCAGCAGGGAGCCTGCTTCCTCCTCTCCCTGCCTCTCTGCCTACTTGTAATCTCTCTCTCTGTGTCAAATAAATAAATAAAATCTTAAAAAAAATAAAAAAATAAAAATAAAAATAAAAATTGAGTGTGCTACAAAAGTTGTTAATTTAAGAATACTTAACTTTTATTCATTCTAGAATTGTCCTCAGAAGGAAATTCAGGCTTCGGAGTAAAAATCCCTTTCTCACATGGGCTATGAAGTTCTGCAGCCCAAACTCATGTCACTTATCCAGCCACACTGTAGCCAATCAGTTCCCAGAACTCACCAACTGGGCCTAATTTTGGGGTACTGGAGTGCCTCTCTTTCCATCCAGGCTTGCCTCCACCTCTGTCCCTCCCATCCTACAAGACTGACACCTTTAAGCTTCAGCTTAGAAGTGCCCTCCCCTTTTTTTAAATCACATCCCATACCTGGTAATTATATTTTTACATTTACTTGTTTAATGTCAGCCTCTGACACTTAATGATAAGCTCTTTTGTGGGCAAAGACCATGTCAGGTTTGCTGAATACTGTATACCTACTGCTTAGCTCAGTGCCTGCTACCTAGTAGGTGATCAATAAATGAACTTTGGCTGGCTGACTGAATAAGAGCTACCATGCTCTAGTAAGACATTGATTACAAAAATATGTTTGGAGAGCTTACATTCAGATTTTACTTTTTTTTTTTTTAAAGATTTTATTTATTTATTTGAGAGAGAATGAGTAGTGGGGAGGGGCAGAGGGAAAAGGAGAAGCAGACTCCCTGCTGAGCAGGAAGCCGGATGCAAGGCTCGATCTCAGGACCTGGAGATCATGACCTGAGCTGAAGGCAGATGCTTGACTGACTGAGCCACCCAGGTTCTCCCAGACTTTAATATTTTTATTTTTATTTATTTTTATTTATTTTAAAGATTTTATTTATTTATTTGACAAAGAGAGAGAGATCACAAGTAGGCTGAGAGGCAGGCAGAGAGAGAGGGGGAAGCAGGCTCCTTGCTGAGCAGGAAGCCCGATACGGGGCTCAATCCCAGGACCCTGAGATTATGACCTGAGCTGAAGGCAGAGGCTTTAACCCACTGAGCCACCCAGGCGCCCGACTTTAATATTTTTAATCACATTAACTATAAGTGGCATTGAGTTTGGTTAGGGACCATCATTGTACTTAATTGAGTAAAAGGGCACAATGGAACCACTGGAGTATTCTAGTATTCTATGCTAGAGTATTTTAAAATCTAAGGAATGGCTTTTTCTTACATTTAATACTTTTCTGTGTTGGTTTTGTCCCCTAATCCGCATCCCTACTGTCTCTCTCTTTCTCCCTCTCTCTCTACACACACACACATACACACACACATGCACTCACATAAATTTGTTTGCCTATGTATCAATATCTATATTTTTAAAATTACTACTGGTTTTACAGATCTCAATTTCTTGGAAAACAAAAGCTTTAAATTCTTTTTTCTCCCACCAACCACTTTCCCTCGTTTTTTTTTGTTGTTGTTGTTGTTTTTTTGTTGCTACCTTTTTTTTCTATTCTGTTCCCCCCCACCAAATTCCATTGCTTTCTCTCTGTAAGTTTGGCTGATAGGACTCTAACTCCCTTTCTCTTCTTTTAAATTGTTTAGAAGACTTTAAAGTTGTAATTAAGTAATTAAATTGAATACTAGGTAAAATTTGGCACTAAGTCATTGTGTGGGGGTTTGCTTGTTTGTTGTTTTTGTTGTTGTTGTTGTGTGTTTGTTTAATAAATCACTTAGTATTTATTGCCAAGCAGAGCCAAAAGTTAACCTCATTGCAAAGCATAAAATAGATCCTCTCCAGAGCAAACATTGGGGGTTCGACGGAATAGTACTGGCATTGTTTGTTTTATTGCACTTCACAGATACTACATTTTTTACCAATTGAAGGTCTGTGGCAATCCTGCCTTGAACAAGTTTATTGGCACCATTTTTCCAACAGCATTTGCTCACGTCATATCTCAGTATCACACTGTGGTCATTCTTGCAATATTTTAAACGTTTTCATTATTATCATATTTGTTTTGGTGATCTGTGATCAGTAATTATGACTCCCTGAAAGCTCAGATGATAGTTGGCCTGTTGTAGCAATAAAGGTGTTTTGTTTTTTTAATTAAGGGATGTACTTTGTTTTTAATTTTTTTAATTTTTTTAATTTTTTTTGAAGATTTTATTTATTTATTTGACACAGAGAGAGAGAGAGATCACAAGTAAGCAGAGAGGCAGGCAGAGAGAGAGGAGGAAGCAGGCTCCCCGCTGAGCAGAGAGCCCAATGTGGGGCTCAATCCCAGGACCCTGAGATCATGACCTGAGCTGAAGGCAGAGGCTTTAACCCACTGAGCCACCCAGGTGCCCAAGGGATGTACTTTGTTTTTTAAATAAAATGCTATTGCACACTTAATAGACTACAGGATAGTGTAAACATAACTTTTATACACACTGGAAAACCAAAGAATTCATTTGGCTTGCTTTCTTGCAATATTTGCTTTATTGCAGTGGTCTGGTACCAAACCCACAATATCTCTGAGGTGTCTCAGTTCAGTGTTTACCAAATTATATAAGCTGTTTCTGTACTTCAATTTTTTATTAATTCTTCCTAGAAATTTGTAATTGTCTGATCCAAGTTGGATTAAAAACCTAATACATAAAATCCTAAAAAATAAACAAAAATGAAAATGAAAACCTAGAGCTAAAAGTTTTGGATCCCTGCTATTTTCCATGCAGGTGAATAATGAATCATTCCCATTCTTGTGATTGGTGAGCCCAGGGATAAACTTAGTAGTCATCAAAGACAAAATTAAATCAGATTCCTTCTTGAAGCACATCCTAGTTACCTCATAAGATCAGAGAAAGGAGAAAAGAGCACTGATTTCTAGTGAGAACCCAGTGATAACAAAAGGCAATAAACATCATTTTTACTGAGGGATTTTTTTGCAGAAAATGGAAAAACGGGTGAATATATACACACCTTTATAGACATCACTTTCTCTTTAAAGTGAATAGAAAACCAAATGACTAGAAATGTTAAATCTAAGTTGACCCTTAAAGATAAGATAATTGGATAATTACAGATGAAAAAGTGGCATTAGAATGTATTTTTAAGTGATTAAAAACTTTTTTCTACGTTTATCTTCCTGGTAAGTCACTATAGTTAGAAAATGTGATTTCTCAGCTGTCTTATCAAGATTTCCACTGATTCAGGAACTATCCCATGAAAACACCATCATAATCATGACATTGCTCAGGTGAGCAAGAATAACAAATTAACCCCCAGAGAAGTATATTGCACAAGCTTCAGCAGGGAGATAGGATGTCAGTAGGATTCAAAACTTGGATTAAGGGTCGTAAGTCCACGCTTTTACTGCTTTCCCTAAGATATGTGGTTAAAAAAAAATTAGTTTCATATTAGACTGTTTAAAAAAGCAAACAAACTTTGTTTAGTATGGCAGGTTTTCTTCCTGGTGTCTGGAACTATGCCCTCATTTATTGTGGCTTATTCAAAACAGCATATTTTAGAGCAATAATTTCAGTACAGATGATCAACAAGGCTAAATGTGCGTGCCATGCTAATCTTTGTCCAGTGTTCTGAGTCAGTGTTCATCTCTTTTATTCGTGGCTGAAAGTAAATATTTTCAGTAAAATCCATGTTGACATTCAAAGTATTTTTATTCTCAGAAACAATAAAAGGACAAAGGCTACATCTCCGTTGGCTTTTGTGTGGCTATCATTGGTTGTGTCTAAGACGTGATGGATAAAATAGTGCAGACAGGAAAGAATCTATTTCTTCGTGCTTCAGTCTGATGAGGGCATGGGGGAAATTGAGAAGAATTTAGATTTTTAAAACTCAAACTAAATGTAGTGTTTCCTAGGCAAAGGCTAAACAAAACCAATGTTTGCGCTACAGACAAATGTTCTAAATAACCCTCTCTTCTTGCCCACTTGGGCTCACAAGATAGAAGCAGAGCTTACTTCCAATCCTCCTGGGTGATTTTATTATAAAATACACTCTCACACCCAGTTCCACCAATTGTCTGATTATTTACCTTGAGCAAGGCAGAAAAACAAAACAAAACAAAACAAAAAAACCCCACCGTTGTTAGAGGGAAAGAAAGTGTTAGTCCTGATTTTAGTAGAGCTCCTTTAGAGCAAACACACACACACACACACACACACACCCCCACCCCCTTGGTAGGATGCTAATCAAGCCTATTCAGAACAGCCCTAATTAATGTAATTAAAATCTGTCAGATCAAACTGATTAGCCTGATACTCAAGCCGGAGTAGAGGGGAGTGAGGTGCCTGGGGGGAGGGGAGGCAGTCCCTGCCAAGGTGGGGTTAGCTTTCAGTGGAAGGAGGTGGGTTGGTCTCCAAGGTGATCAAAGCAACTTGTCTTTCATTTCCATGGAATAAGGATGGTGGGTTCTTGGCCTCAGGTCTAGTTTCCTGCATCTCTAGTTCCTGGCATGTCCTGAACCATTCAGGTGGGAGAAGCAGGTCCTTTCTTGGCTGTGATGGAAGGCAGTGGGAGAGGCTGCTTGTCTTCTTTTTGACAGCTAGAATACAGATGAAGGATTTTTCATCCCCTGGCAATCCCTTGTCGCAGTCTTTGGCCATGACCACTGACACACCGGCAGGAAGGAGACAAAGGCCATGTCATGTGATCATCCCGATAGGGCTGTTGACACAGGCCTCTTCTGCAGATCCACATTCTGGGCTAGGAGTGGCAAGTGGCTTCTTCCTGGCCACACACTGCAGTGAGGAGAGAGAGCGCGCTGCCCAGGGGCAGCCTTTCCAGAGGCCCCAGGGGAGGATTCCAGGCTGCTTGAGTGCAAAAGTGAGTATTTCATCAACAGTGGGAGAGAGTCTTATTAGAGCCAAATTAAAAAGGAATGAAGGACAAAAAAATTCAGGATGAAGAAGTTCTCTGAGCTTCTCATTGTTACCCTGGGAATACATTCTTTCCTTGGGAGGAAAAATGACATTCTTCTTAATAACAGTTATTCTGAAATTTCAGATAAGATTGTCATAGGTATTTTTCACTTCTCTACTGATTAAGAAGTCTGAAAAGCAAGACTCCCTTAAGAGATTGATGATCACTGTATAAAGTGACTTAGATGATCTCTCCTGGTTTTTTAAACCAGGACTAATACACAGGACCAAGTGTCCTGGGTCTTTGGAATTCTTCTGTATTTGTATCTATGTTGGTTTCTCCACCAACACCTTATCAGAAATACCAGGAAAGGAAAAAGAATAACCCATGGGCGTGAGGGAAGAATTTGGAATCTTAATTTGTTTCCTTAATTGTAAGTACTACGTGTTGCGCACCCCTCATTTTTAGTCACAGCTTAGCAATTTAATTCTATGCAATTTTGTTAGTTTTTGAGGGCAGTAAGAGAAGTTGGTAAGTTGGGTTTTATTGGCATAGTACATTTTAAAAATCATCTTTAAGCAGTGAAATCGGTCTTTGTTGAAAATGCCCATAGAGAGGCAGACAGACACATGAACAGTTGGTCAAAAGGTACATTGAGAATTGCGCATTTTCTTTTCATTGTGTGTGGCTTAGCTGATCAACAAGAGTTAAGATATAAAGACTTTGTTAAAGGAAGTCGATTGGGACTTTCCAGGGGGAAAATGTGTATTAGGATAGCCACTGCAGTTCCCTCTCCTGACAGCCTTATCTTCAGAGGTCCATTTTGCTGCAATTTCTCCAGTGGTTGCAGCAAAGGAAAAAGAATTACATTGACTTTTGCTAAAATGTTACAGACTAATAAGAAAATCATTACGGTAATGGGAAGATTAAGAGCCAGAAGTCAAGAAGCCCTAGAGAGTTGTCAGTTTTCACTGTTGATCAGACAAGTGAGAGCACACCCCACACCTCTCTGATCCTTGGTCTCCTCCAGGGCTAAAACGCTGGGGCCACCATATAAACTGCACAGGTCTTAGAGTCCGGGACATTTTAATAAATACATTCATAGTAGAGGGATAGTCTTTTTTTTAGCTGTAAGACTTCAGATTTCACACTTCTTAAACATCTTATGCCAGAAATTCTAAAACATCGTGGCAAGAGCAAATGAGTGTTACGCCTTTGTATTTTATTTCATATGAATGACTCAAATTTGGAAAAGTTCCTTTCCCTTTTCAGACTTCTGATGGCTTGATCACAGCACCTGTCAACAACAACATCTCTAGCAGAAGCAATCCACAAGCAGGAGTAGGCAGGGCGCCCACATTCAGACTGGACCACATTGCATTATCGCCATGTCAGCAGCTTAGCTCTGTCCACACCTGGACAGATCAGGCGAAGCCAAGCCTCTGTTTGACTTAGCCCCCTTTTCTCGAAATTTCACAACTTTATGGCTCTTCTGGTTGCACTGATATCCTTGAAAGAGACAGCTTAGTTCAGTTAGTGAACCTGCAGTAAAGTGCGGTTGCCTGGTCAGCACAGGGTCTTATCAGGAGAGAAATGTGTTTTATGGAATATTGAAGGCCAGCAAAGTAGGGGGAGACTTTTCTCTTTCCTTGATGGTACTTTTCTCTCACTTCAGAATTAACCTTTTCCATTCCTTAGTATTTTCAAGCTCTTTTCTCTAAGTACGAGGGAAAGGCTTTCCAACTTTATGTCCGCACTTTTGGAGGTGACAAAGTATGGAGAAGGGGGAGTTATGTTGTCAACAAACTGACCCTAGGAAGCAAACTAAGGGCAGCCCTGAAAGCTGATTCTGCTGCCTCCATAGTTTTTATAGAGTAAGGCTTGTCAACAAATGTTGAAATCCATAGCTTCCTTTTACCAGCAGCTCTTAGGTGGCTGACCTGCTCTTACGCATCTTATTTCTACAAGGACATGTTTTCCATTCATCCCTTTAGTAAATAGGCACTTCCCTTCCCTCACTGCCCAGTCTTGTAACCCGAGTCAGAAACCCTGGTCTCTACTTCACCTCCTGACTACCTCTTTTCTCCCCACCCTAAACCCCTTTCTCTTAGCCACACCACAGAGGAGGGCAGCTTCAAAGTTCTGCCCCAAGTAACTTTTCTAGACGTACTTCCTACAACTGTGTAAGAGTCCTTTGTTTTAGCCAGTGTGGACGGGAGAGAGAGAACTACATTCTTTCCACCTTTTTTCGTCCAGCTGAGGCTGCTGGGATCCTTCCTTGGTGCTGGGATCCCCCACCTTATGCTTGGAGGCTCAGCTCAGATGACGCCTCCTCCGATCCCCTGCCCTGATTGCTCTTTTGCTTTCCTCTTCTCTGCCTCTCCTGTGCTGCTTTTGTGGCGTCTCTCACATTCTGCCTAGGACTGGGAGCACATGCACCTACTATGCCAAATTGGAAACTTGTGCCCAGAAACAATGTCCTAATTTATCTTGGCATCTTTCTCAGTACTTGGCGCCATGTCTGTAATAACTTCACTGAGAAAGTGAATATAGGAAAGAATGACAAGCGGCTGCTTTTACCCTTGATTTCAGTTTGGCTCCTCCTTTCCCTGTTTGTCCATTTTTCTTTATTTCTCGTCTCTTTGGCCTAAAAACACAAATTTAGGTGATCAGGAATTTCAAACACACATTCCCCTCTTCCACTAAGCTTTCTGTCGCTTCTTCAGTTCTCCTACAAGTGCGAAATAGTAAATTATTTGAAATTCCAAAACATTAAGATTTGGTAGAGAGTGATGTAGGCCCTGAGTAAGGAGCTTGCATACTAGTCTCAACTCTGGTGCTGGTGCAATATGAATTTGCAGAAGTCACCTGACTTTACTGGATCTCTGTTTCTACTTATGTAAAATGAGGGGATTGGACTGACAGATAATGGTTCTCAAGCATGGGTCTTGGATCCCCGGGTTGCCTCCCAACCAGATTTTTGCTTTTATCTATTTTATTTGTTCAGATTACTTAAGATTTCAGTAGGTTTAATGGAAGAAAAGAAAGATAATCTGTGGTGGTTCTACTAAAAAAAAAAGCCATTTGGACACTGTTATGCATTATCTCAAAGTTTCCACAGAGCATTCAAAAATTGTGTGATCTTAAGAGAGCACCAAAAAAGCTTGACTAAAATTAAAATGAAAGCCTAAAAGGGAGTTATTGCACATAGGGATTTTGTTTTTATCCAGGGTTATTTATAATACTTTGGGATTTAAGGTGTTGAGGTTCTTTTTAAGTTTTATTGATTGACTGGTTGGTTGATGGATTGATTGCAAAAACAGATGAGATTGTTTCATAATAATGTATATTTTGAGCTGTCAGGTTTCCGGGTGTGCTAGGTTTTCTGCCTTCATCCAGTTTACCTGCCAAGACAAAATTTCCCTCTCGACAAAAGGCTCTGAGAGACTTGTTAGTTTTGTGCAATAGACGTCTTAGAGTTATAGTTCCAAAAACATATTGTGCGCGATCTAGTACTTAGGTAGACTTGGATCATTCATCCTTTTTTTTTTTTTCTTTAAGGTAAAATAAAATAAACCAATATACTCACACCTAAGGGATTGAGAGAAACACTATTCAGAAGTTATAAGTAAAGGAGCACTTTTTTTTTTTAAAAGATTTTATTTATTTATTTGACACACAGAGAGAGACTACAGGTAGGCAGAGAGGCAGGCAGAGAGACAGGGAGAGGAGGAAGCAGGCTCCCTGCTCAGCAGGGAGCCCGATGCGGCCTGGATCCCAGGACGCTGATGAGATCATGACCTGAGCCGAAAGCAGAGGCTTTAACCCACTGAGCCACCCAGGCGCCCAAGGAGCACATTTTAAAAAGTCATGTCCTTAATAAAGAATTGTGTACCTTTTGTATTTATGATCTAATAGTAAGTTGTAGTTGGAGAAAATTTTATAAAAACATATTTGGAAGAAGTATGCTCATAAAATCTTTACGCCTGATTGGTTGGTTTTGCTGCTGTAACTGTAGTGTTGTACCAGTTTAAAAAAAAAAATTCTTTCTAGAAAAGTCAGATTTCACCTGTCATAAGTCCATAATGTTATCCATTTAGTTTGTGTATTTTTTGCATTCAGGTTCTTTGAGCCCAACCTAAGAGAAGCTTAAGAAAGCTCAGAAAACAAAACGTCCCCTTAATTATACCTAGGACTAAAAAGCATGGCAACCAGAAAATGTGACATGTAATATGGCTCTTGTTAATCGTTAACTCTTTGAGTTGGACCTGGCCACTTAAACAAACATAACCACAGTGGAATGGGTCTTCTTTCCCCTGTAGACCCAGGCTTATGGACTAAGCTGAAGGATTGAGGAGGCCTCTTCCCCAGACTTAGAGAGTGGACTCCCAGCGGGAGGGCTTTCACTGTCTCTTCAAACAGGAAGGGAAGGAATCATGTTACTTCAACTGCTATTTTCACATAAAGAAGGCAGAGAAGGGGGACTGGTTCTGTAAATGTCTTTCAGATCATAGGGTAGCTGACCTGGCTTTCTCAGCTGTTATTTTGCTTGTTTAACTGACCCGTTGTCTGAACAGGTGTGTGGTGCAGCAAAGGGTTGCTTAGGATAGCTGGCATAACTTTCTTTTCCAGGCAAGAAGTAGACCACAGCATGGCTTGTCCAGGAAGATTCTGAAGTCTGAGCCCTTCAAGGGGAGATGATGCTGAAACTTGAATTTTCTTTATAGAAGGCAAAAATTATTTTTGAAAAGGTGAGTGGGTAGCCAATGATGGTTATGCTGTATTTTCAGAATAGTGTTGCCATTCTATTTTCTGGGTAACATGTTTGTTTTCTTTTTTCACATATAAATTGGATAAGTAAGATTTACTTATTTTTTTAGAGAATTAACATTATATTCAGTGAAATAAGCTAGATGCAAAAGGATAACTATTATATGGTTCCACTCATACGTGGAACCTGAAACAGTCCAATTTAAAGAGACAGTAAGTAGAAGGGAAGTTGCCAAGGACTAGGGGTAAGAAGGAATGAGGAGCTCTTTAATGAGTTTGAGAATGATGAAAAAGTTCTGAAAGTGGGCAGTGGTGATAGTTGCACAACAATGTGAATGTACTTCATGCCACTGAACTGAGCACTTAAAAAATGATTAAAAAGCTAAATTTTGTATATATTTTACCACATTTTAAAAATCAGCTATGATAAATATTGTTCAAAGACATTTTTATTATAAGATATACCAAAGGAAACCTGTAAAAATTTGGTCCAGTGATTTGGAGGTTATCCTGATTAAGATAGACCCATGTGTTCATTGAAGTGAACTGAGTGTTTTGGCAATATTTTTTACTCGATGGGAAATTTTCCATATCCTTCGTGTTAAAGGCATGTTCTTCTTGAATTTCTAGTTAACAGATGCCTTTTATATCTGTCACACTTTATATGCTTTACATTTAACTAACAAGTCTAAAAATAATTATCAGCTTGATTTAAATAATATATAATTTACCTCATCAGACTGTGGCCTAATAAAATGTCCAGCATATTAAATTCAATTATTTTGGATCCTTTGTTGGAACACAGACTGTCTCCTTGTGAGCAGTTGATGATACATTTAGTAGGATGGCAGATTTGCACCCATACATTTCTTAGCTATGTGTGTCTTCATTATATAATTTAAAAAATCCATAGTCATCATGTAGAGGTTGTTAAAACCTAAAAATTATATTATTATTTCCTACAATTATCCTTTTTAATTTACAGCAGTTTTTAGAGTAAAATTTTACTTTAGTTAAATACGAGTTTTAGAATACATTTAGTCTTTTATTTTATTCAGTTAACTCAGTTTCACTTCCTGCTTCCCTGATGATTTTATTTATACAGGTTTTGGGAGGAGAGTCAGTGAGCTTGGCACTGGCGACTTCCTTCTTCTCTATTCTCCCTCTCAAAAAAGAAGAGAAGGCTCTTTGCAGTGTAGGATCAAATCATTTAATTTGAATTTGTAACCAAAATATCTTTGAACCTGATGGAAGATCTCTTAATGAAAGCTAAAACTCAAGCAAAAATGAAAATTAAAACATCCAAATTAGAATGAAGAGGAAATACTAAGTAATAAGTGACCTCTTTTGAATAACATTCTCCCCTTTATATATTTTTATAGGTTTCATTTGCATTTTTTAAAGATTTTATTTATTTATTTGACAGAGAGATAGAGAGCACAAGTAGGCAGAGCGTCAGGCAGAGGGAGAAGCAGGCTCTCTGCCAAGCAGGGAGCCCGATTTGGGATTCGATCCGAGGATGCTGGGATCATGACCTGAGTTGAAGGCACCTGCTTAACCTACTGAGCCACCCTGGTGCCCTCATTTACAATAAAAAAAAGAGAAAACACCATTGAGACAAAGACGATAAATACATAAATATACTCTTCTATTGCATCCCGAGTCTTTTAGCTCTTTAACTATACTTTATATTAGCACGTAAAGATGCTGACAAAGCTTTGAAATGCCAGTACTCTAAAGTGGCTTGCTTGTCCTCAGTGGGACCTAGCTCTTGAGTAAAAGGGTTGAAGTAAACTGAGTTCCCTGAACTGTGAGAGGCTCCTTGAATAAAAGTGTCGTGGCCAATGTCCTTTTTTATGGTTTATTTTAGCAGTAGCTCTGTGCCTCCCCCCAAATGTTTACAATACTCTGGGTAGAAAGTTCATGCCTTCAGCATCCTTAGCCCCTGGTTTACAGAGTGGTGAGGTAGTTTGAATGAGTGTCTAGAGTACAAAGGTTATGAACTACTTGTAACAACTTCCAGAATAAAAGCCCCTCTGGGGTTTCACTGCAGAGCATGATCATTGGGTTGGTCTCTTTTTTTCATGGAGTCTAAATGCTTGGATCACAGGTCATCTACTCACAGCATCAGTCTGCCTACTGCTGGATGAAGTGGCTGACCCAAAGACTGATGGTGTCCCGAGGTAGCTGTCATTATTTGATTGTAGCAGACAAATAGAGAACAAGATCGTCTGAAAGGTTTCACATAGTTCTGTATAAAGAAAACTGAAGGAAGGTACAAACTCTGATATTTTACAGTAGGGTTCTTAAATGCCTTTGGACTTCCAGTAAATGATTTGTCTCTTTCTTCTTACAAGTATTTTGAAATCGTTTGTGTGTATGCCTGGCTATACTTCTGCTCTAAATTGAAAATCAAATCGCTACTTGTTTCTGTCTATCTGTCTGTCACTTGAAACGAACTCTGTATTGTGTGTGTTTTGGGATGGTGGGGGAGCGTGTCTTTGGTGGTGTTTGGTTTTCTTTCAAGAATGTGCCAAGTATTTAAAAGACCTTTCATGGATAAAAAGCATCACTCTTCAAATAAATCAATAAATGTTATGTGTTTTCTTTTGTGCTTTACAAATTAATATATGAAAGCCTTAAGCATTTCAGCCTAAGAGGATCAGTGTCAGATTAATATGTAAGCTTTAAGAAGATAAGGACCTTGTGTGTTTTAACTTCTTCAGGTAGAACTAAGAATAGCTATGTGCTGCTTAATCAATTGTTTTATGGTGATGGTAATGAATCCTAGCTGTACTTGTTAAGGAGAAAGAAGAGAGAGGCTTGATTTAATGCTTTTCAAACTTTTCTATGCCAAGAAAAGATACACATTTCTTTTATCTTTACGAGAATACTGTATATGTATTCTTTTATAAGCAAAAATGCCCCACTTACTGACCCTTTGATGAAGGGGAGATAGATTTTCAATTCATAGTGAAGAATAAGGTTTTGACATTTCCATACACACCACTTTATTTAAGGTATCACTACTATGAATATTGACACTTGGGTTGTACTCGTGAAACAAATGTATTGAGATGATCCTTATTGCTAATGGATTTATGACTTGGGTTTCAGCAACCAACCAGCCCTTCTTAGTGTAGTCTCTCCTGGATTATCTGAGCCAAGGAAGGAGACCATTCCCTCTAAGCTTGGCTCCACCATGAGTTTTCCAGCAATTAATGGGTTAGGACTCACTTCACCATAGCCAAAATATTCACCCTCCCCTGAGTGTTAGTAACTTTGCAGAAAAGGTTGTTGCAAAAGATGACCCTTCCCACTCAGCGCTTCTTGGTTCAAAACATGCCACAGAGTTATGACCCAAGATTGTTCAACAGCTAAAAATCACTGCCAAGTGAACCTTCCTATACTTTGGCTGGTGGGGGAGTGGGGAGGGGACCTTAAATGTTTGTTTGATAATACCCTACTTTGCAGTTTGTTGAAACAGAAAGAAGACTTATTTTTAGAGGAATTTTTTAAAATTTTATTTTAAATGTGTGAAAAAATGCTCTCGTTACTGCAGGAGGATGCATACATGTCCAGCATTGTTATATACATGAGACATTTTATTAATCTAGTTGGGGCTCATTGTGTGGTTACCAGCCTAGTTCACTGATATAACTAGTTGTTGGTGTGCGTCTTAGGTTTTATTTACTTGTTAGAACATCTAAAATCGAAAAAGTTTGTCATTGGAAGGTCTGAAACCTTAAAAAAAATGGAGTATGTGCCCCTTTGAAAAGTCTGCAGATTAGATTATCAGCACAGTTAATACTTCAGGGACCTGGTGTCCCTCTAACTTGCCAATATCTATTTGTTGAGTGTTGCAAGAGTTTGCTAATTAAACAATCCATAAGGTGTTTTGAGCAGAACTTGTGGACATTTCACCAATTGAACAATTTATTGCCGCAGTTGAAAAAAGTTAGTTGGTGTTTATTAATTAACTTTCTTGCTATGTTTATGGAGAATCATGGGTGCAATTCCTGGCTCCTGATTAGATTATTTTAAAAAATATTTTATTTATTCATATGAAGGAGAGAGAGAGAGAGCGTGTTCATGTGAGTGCGCAAGCCCCTGTGAGCGTGGAGGGGCAGAGGGAGAGGGAAAAAGAATCTCTAGCAGACTCCACCCTGAGCACAGAGCCCAACTCAAGGCTTGATCCCGTAACTGTGAGATCACGGCTTGAGCTGAAACCAAGAGTCCCTGCCTGGTTCAACCCACTGAGCAACCCAGGGCTCCCTGACTAGATTTTTGAAGTGTTCATAGTCATTATTGACACTTTAGTTGCCAGTGTGCCTGTTGTTATTTCAAGACCCAGCCATCACTTTGCTGAATTTGCAAAATCAGAAGTAATAAGGCTCTTCTGATGGAGAGGCCAAATAAAATTAAAGCTGTCTATATGGGAAGGGAATTGGGAGACAGTTTCCTTCTTTTTTTTTTTTAAGGTTTTTTTTTAAAGATTTTTATTTATTTATTTGACAGAGAGAGAGATCACAAGTAGGCAGAGAGGCAGGCAGAGGGAGAGGAGGAAGCAGTCTCCCCGCTGAGCAGAGAGCTCAATGCGGGGCTCCATCCCAGGACCCTGAGATCATGACCTGAGCCGAAGGCAGAGGCTTTAACCCACTGAGCCACCCAGGCGCCCGACAGTTTCACTCTTAAGAACAAACATCAAGTTTTTCACTCAAGGTAAAAACACATTGTTTCAGATATAAAGGTAGAAAGTGCGGTACTCAAGATTAAAAGAAAACCCTTTGAAGTCAAGAATTTCTATATCATAATTCTTAACAGATGAAGCTACAAAGCCGTTTTATTTCATTAGTTAAGCGCAAGCTTCCATCACCAGCTCTTTGTTGTTGCAGTCCAGCAGGATTTAGGGAACTGGCCTTCCTAACTGATGTCCCATGAGTGAGTCCTCAGTGCCGAAACGGAAGAAGCATAGGGAGTCTGGACTGGGACCCACTGACCCTTACAAGGGTAAGGGCCATTTCTGGTCTCCCCACCATCCCGCCACCTCTCCTGTGCAGGTGATCTGACTTCAACTAATTGGCCATTCCTAAAATGCAATTAGTAGAAATATTAATCTAGGCCTGACAAGAGTGGAAAAACTGTCTCACTCACCAGATACTATACTGAATGCACTCGGATGTCTATAAACTGGCTTGGGATTTTAGCCCCTCAGACCCACTAGCCCATTTTATCAGCCACACACGAACCCTTCAGAAGCAGCAAGAGAAGCTGCTACAGAGGAAGTGGGTTTGAGTCTATTTGCCCTTTGTTGTGGTCAGTAAAGGAACTACTTGTGCTTTTTAATTAGAAGGGTGGGACCAGAGTCTTCTTAATTACAATTTGAGCTATAATGTAAACCATTTAAAAAAGAATGATCTTTTAAAAGGAATTCACTACATTCTAGCCATTCAATTCCTAGCTTTTCCTTTGAAATGTCTTCTCATTTTTCACTTTTGACTTAACCCCTCCTCCAGAACATATTCAGCTTTCTCGGTTCGAAATAAGGTTTTGAAGCTGCAACACTGCTCATTTTTAATTTAGTTTGTGAAGGTGCCCAAAGTACGCAAGACCCTGAAGGGTGGGAACACAAGGACACTGGTGTGCCTTTCATTTTTGGAGTGGGGATTCAGAAGTGCCCACAAAATAAGAATCCAGCAGTGCACGTTCAGAATAGCCAGAAAGGGTTCATCAGAAATTGCAGACAGCTGCTTGTGCTAAGTAGAACTTATCCTTAGAACTAGACAAGGAAATTTGTATTTCCTGTTTTAATTAGAAGGGACTTTCACAACATAAGAATAAAAGGCATGGTTTGCCCCAAAGACATGCATCTGCTTTATATAAAAATAAATGCATTATAAGTGTGAGAAATTGCTTGAAGATGGCCATGATATTGAGAATATGCTGTGTATTTACTTTATAGGCATCTGAGGTTTTCTTTTCCAGTAAGGTTAAGAACCTCAAGAATTTTTATGAGTGGTTTAGAGAAGAGCATGTTCAAGTACTCTTGTTAATGTTATATTTGTATAGAAAGGTGAAAAGAAGTTTTTTGCCTCATACACCTGCCATGTAGATTTACATAAATGCAGCTTTTTTCCTGTAGATCTTGACAGGAGGCAGTGGTCCTTAGTTTTTCAATTGTTGGTTTGGGATTCATACTGTATAGTGTATAAGTTGATAGGAGTAGTGTGTGTGTGTGTGTCTGTGTGTGTGTGTCTGTGTGTGTCTGTGTGTGTCCGTGTGTGTCTGTGTGTTCTGAATTTGTAGGATAATTTACTGTTTCATTGCATTATACTTTTTTTTTTAAAGATTTTATTTATTCATTTGACACAGAGAGAGAGATTACAAGTATGCAGAGAGGCAGGCAGAGAGAGGAGAGAGGAGGAAGCAGGCTCCCTGCTGAGCAGAGAGCCTGATGTGGGCCTCGATCCCAGGACCCTGGGATCATGACCTGAGCCGAAGGCAGCGGCTTTAACCCACTGAGCCACCCAGGCGCCCGTGACTTTTTTTTTAAAATAAATTAACTTTACATATATTTGTGCCAAATTCACTGTATTTCAAAGGGAAGTATATCAAAAGAGCCATTTAAAGTAATTTGGAGTGACAGGATTTCTACCAGAACTATAAATCATCTTTTAAAATTATACTGGATGTAATAATCATTTGGCTGCTATATATAAAACTCAGTTTTCATTTTTGTACTTTTCTAACTCTAAGAAAATGTGTCTTAGATCACTTATGCTCTTTTAAAATATTTAAATGTAGATAATCGGGACAATAATAGGAGGTCTGGGATTGAGCCCTGCATTGGGCTCTCTGGCAGCTGGGAGTCTGCTTCTCCCTCTGCCCCTGCCCCCTGCTCATGCACCCTCTCTCTCAAATAAATAAATAAAATCTTAAGAAAAAAGTAGGTCGAATATGATGCAAATTAATTTATAGTCTTCTTTTGCCCCACGCTAGTTCCTCCTGACTTTCTCATTTGGACAAGGGGCACCTCTTGGTTGTATATAGATTTACATTCTTTAAGTGTTTTGTGACTCATTCTCTCCTGGCCCCTCCTTACATTACATACCACCCTGCATGAATATTTGGCAAAAGTTGTTTTCAATTCTCAGCTGCTTCATGGGCAGCCTCAGAGCAAGTGATGTTGGCCTCCATTTGCTTCCATTTTAGCTATTGCACGCAAGTAGTTGGCATATTCCTTTAGCTCCAACTTCATGTCAGAGTTTCTTTTTTTTCTAAGATTTTTTTCTAAGACTTATTTATTTATTTTGTTTTTGTTTATTTGTTTTTTTCTAAGACTTATTTGATTCTAACATTTATTTACTTATTCATTTGAGAAAGAGAGAGTGTGTGAGAGTGCAAGTGGGGGAAGAGGCAGAGGCAGAGGGAGAGAGAATCCTCAAGTAGACTCCACACTGAGTGCAGAGCCCAAGGCGGGGCTGATCCCAGGACCCTGGGACCATGACCTGAGCCCAAACCAAGAATTGGCCACCCAAACAACTGAGCCACCCAGGCACCCCCCCTTGTCAGTGTTTCTGTTCAAGGAATCAGTATTTTCAACAGTCACTCAATGAAAGAAATTTAAATTTATAGCATTCACACTCTCTACCCATTCATTTAATAATTCTCTCATCTAACTAATATTTCTTGAGTACCTACAAGTACCAAGCATTGGTCTAAGTGCTAAAGATATGATGTTAAAAAAACCGAACAACAACAACAACAAAAACAGTTAAAATGGTTCTACTAACCTGTACTGAATGTCTTCCAGCAATTTGTATCCACCTTGTCCTTAAACAGCTGGCTCAGGAGTTACCACCCCATCCAAAATGTCCCTGGCTTTTCTTCTGACTGAAATCATCTGTGTTGGACATGATAATTATGTCCCATAGCTCAGTGTTATTTCAAATATGTCTTCCACTATGTAATTAGATTCTAAGTTCCTCAACTTCATTCAGCCATCTCCAGCAACAAGTACTGTGGTATAAGGACACGCTACTTCTTGCTGAGTTTGAGGGTCTTAATAAGGAAATTGAGGCTCAGAAATATTGAGTGATATGCTCGAAGCTTTCACCTAAATAGAGGCAGAGGCCTTCATGCATTTCAGAGGCAATGGAACACCATAATGACATTCAACAGGCAAATTCAGCTCCAGCCCATCCATGATCAGTTTCTACTTTAGAGAATGGGCTTAGAACTTAGACTTGTCCAAGAAGCCTAGAAATGAAGTGGGTAGGTTCTAAAGCCCAGTTGCAAGATAAATTCAGGAGAGGATCTATCCTGCTATAAAACTTGCCATCCCATACGACTTTGCTTATCAGATTGGCAAAGGTAATAGCTGGAAAATGTCAGAATAGGCAAGAGTAGGGGGAAAACCACTGTTGGTGAAGTTGTAAATAATACAGCCATCAGGGTTGGAGAGTAAGTGGGATGTATTTATCAAAACAGAAAAACTGCTAACCCCATTTTCCACATATCTTGTTTTTATAACTCTCTTGGGTTGTTGGTAAAGAAGTTTTGACTATTTCAAATTTGAAACTAACTATAGAATCTGAAAAATAAATTTTGCTACATATGTTGGAAGACATCATTGTAACGTGCAGTATTTCTTTTTATTCTTTGAGATCTAATCACCAGGAGTAATTTTCAATGTCTTTGTCCTGTAGGGTTCATCTTAAATTTAACCCACTGAGCCACCCAGGCGCCCGGGTTCATCTTAAATTTATTTATTTTTCTTCTCATAGAGAAGGAAAATGTGTGTAACCCCTTCTTTCATGAGGTTAATCCACTTGAAAACTCCTATCTTGAAACTGACTTTGCCACTGATTTATACTGCAAAGCAATTTGATATGCATTTCCAGTGCTCCAGATACAACTGCTGGTAGAGTTGCTGGTGGGATTATGGAAAAGCAGAATCTTACCAGAGTAATTGTAGTGCAATGCAGACAAAAAATATTGGCAGCTTCTGGCCATTTCCAAGAGGGAAACAGCCTTGATATGGAATTGTTCTGGTGGGAGGTATTCCTGTATAGAAAAAGTTATAAATCGATTTCAAAACTTTTATACTTCCTCTCCCCTCCCCCAACACATATACTTTTTTTAATTGCAGGTTTTGACTCAGCTGTGGCTTGCTGCTACTCACCTTGCAACAGCTGGTTAATAGAAGGGCTGCTAATGTGTTAGGTCATGTTGATACTCCCCTGGTTGCCTTAAGAGGGTTTGGTGGGGGGCACCGGGGTTGAAATGAATAATCACTGCTGGCTTCTGTTTTTAAGAGTCAAAGGAAATGGCAGACCCCTTTCCTTCCACCCTCCCACCCTCCCCCAAAAGAGCCTAATGAAGATGGATGAATTCCCTTACCCCTAAAGGGTGAAGAGGATGCCCTCCATCTGCAAAAGGAATGGCGGGGTGACTCTTGGGTCCCCGCAAATGCAATCTTTTCTTCATGGTGTTTTCCCAGGGCTTTCTGACTGTGGCCACTGCTCTGCTCTTAAAACCTCTACCTCCAGGTCAGGCTGAGGTCAATGTAAACCAACTCAACACCTCCTCTCCAGATCATTCTTCAAATGGCAAAAAATTGCCAGGGGAAAAAATGGTTTGGATTATGCAAAGCTGCCTTATACAAGTATTTGCACTGCCAACATTTTTACATCTTGTCTATAGAGCAGGTGGTCTTGACACTAACTAGTCCGATCTAAAGTTGGTAGAGTTTTTCTGATCTTAATTCCATCTTCTGCCTCTACATGTCTCCCACCCCACACCCAAGAAGTGAACGGACACATTTTAAAGCAAGGTAGGAATTACTAACATGTCAGGCATGACTTTTCTATACATTTTCAGGAATCAGGTGTGATTACCTGCTCTGTATGATACTCTTTTTTTTCTCTAAAACATGACTTCACGTATAAAGATAACGTATCAATTTAGCAATTCCTGGTTCCTTGAAAAATAATTTCTAAAAGTAAGAAAAAATACAAAAGAAAGGCATTATGATCAACCTAGAAATATTTATTGGTCAATTCTGGAAATTCCATTTTAAGTTTTCTACATGCTGAATTAAGTTCTTGATCAAATCATTTGCTATTCTGAGATTTAAACGATGGAGTGAGGATAAGCCGAGAAAAGGAGAGTAGGAAGCAGAAATGTATCAAAAAGCTTTTTTGTTATTTCGGTTAATTTCCCTCTTGTGCGCTCATCTTATTTAAAGTGAATTATCTTCTGTCATTGTGTCAAGACTGTGGCTGGTGGGGAATTAGTGTATACTATGTTTACTTCTACATTTTAACAGAACACAGTACAGAGGGAGCTTTGAATTTAAAACTAAGAGAACTCACTTTGCAAAGGGTAGTAATGCCCTCGTGTTAAATTTTACCCCAAATCCATCAGGGATGGACTGGACTGTGAGAGGAAATACATTTCTCGCAGATGAAAGGGAGAAATCACTGTCCTGTCTGAAAATAGCGTTGTGTTTTCCACCAGTTAACATCAGCTGGAGGTAGGATGAAACAGTAGTTGTCTAGGAGAACGAGGGGGTAATTGTGACTATGTCTTCTTCAAGGCCAGCCCCAGGTGGGGTGGGGGTGAAAGTTAAGTATTGTCATGCTGATAAGGCCCAAAGGAGGCTGGCCTCAATGTCTCTTTGGCTCTTCTGCACAGTGTCCTCTGGAGGTGTTGAGCTGTAGACAGACGAAACCCAGGGCTGGTTCACAGCGATCGCTCCCCCGCACCCCTGCCCGCTCCCGCTTGCTGGTGAGCTGCTTCCTTACCAGGGAAGCTGTCTCGCTGTTGAAATACAGGTGGATGGTTTGACAATGGGTCCAAGTACAGAGACCTGAGGAGTACTTAACAAACGATTTGAATCTGCTGTTTTGAGGAACATCTGAGTCATTGTCCTCCTGTGTGAAACTGGAGGGAGAAAGCAGTGCAAGAGGGCGAGCTTGTCTGAGGGCTTGCAGGCGGTGCCACGGTCCCCTGACCTCTGCGTGCAGGAAACCCTCCGTCCAGTTTTCCTGGCAAGGGTATGCGTAAGTTGGGTCCTGCTGTTTCAGATGTTCCCAGAGCTGGTTCTCCTTAGTGAGAAGGAAAGAATGCTCACTCAGCCAGAGTTCTCACAGATGCGAAATAAAAGCTTGCATTGATCCGGAAACTTTCCACCGGGGTGGGGTGAGAGGGAGAGCAGAGGGAAAGAGCCTTCGGTGCCTCCCAGGTTTGGAAGGTTCTCAACGCAGTCACTGAATTGCTTGCTCTTGGGACAGTTGCTTCACTGAATTGCTGTTTCCTCACCCACAGAAGAGAAAAGACACTCCCTGCTATTTCTTTCTTTTTTTTTTTTTAAACTTGTCTTCAACAGGACCTCTGCCAGTCATAGCTGCTGTTAACGTGACTAAACTTGCACAGACAGCGGGAATGGTCAGGGACTCCCATCCGGTTTATTCTTACCTCCAGAGGACCAGGAGGATGTTTATAGTGTTAGAGGTTTGTTGTTTTTTGTTTATTTTTTTTTTGCTTATTGTTTATTGGTTTGGTTTTTTTTTTTTTTGTTAAACTTATATGTTATTTATTCAACGAGGGGTTTTTGAGTATCTCCTGTGTGTAGACTTGCCCCCACACAAATCAATCTATAAGAGCTAGACCTACGAGGACGGTACATTGTCAAAGAACATCCTATAACTTCACTCCTTTTACAGAGCCTTGTGTTGCACTGAAATGAAAGGTGGCTAAAAGTCTGGAGGGAGGATATCATAACCAGCAGTCCGGTTTTTCTCATGTCCATTGTTAGCATCATGTATCATCAGCAATGTTCAGGTTATTGTGATTATGGATTAAGAGGGCTACACTTTGGCTATGCAAATAGTTTTCAAAAGTATGTTTTTAATTTACTACACTAAAGTTCATATGTGATTAGGCTGCCTGCCCACTAATGTCATGTCAATATTGTAGAATATAATGTCGTCTGTAGTTTATCAGTTTATTTTATTTTAGATTTTATTTATTTATTTGACAGAGAGAGACACAGCGAGAGAGGGAACACAGCAGGGGGAGTGGGAGAGGGAGAGAGAGCCTTCCGGCAGAGCAGGGAGCCTGATGCGGGGCTCAATCCCAGGATCCTGGAATCATGACCCGAGCCAAAGGCAGACGCCCTATGACTGAGTGACCCAGGAGCCGCTATCAGTTTATTTTAAATAAAAACCGGGTCAATAGACCTTCAGATAAGAGGTTAGGATAAAAGAAGATTGAGACTTCATTGCTTCCATAGATTGAGCCTGTGATTTCCAAAATCAGGGGCCGCTTGGTAATCCTAATGGATTGACTTCCAAAATTCCTTGGATTTACCCTGCTGGACTTGTCTCTCTAGGGCTTAGCTGGATCCCTGTGGATAGATATTATGGTCTATATACAGTAATTCCACTTAGTCCAGCTGTAAATTTAAGTCTATTGTATTACTATAGCATTGAAAAGCAGCCTTGCTCATGCCCGTGGAAAGCTGACCCTGTCTTTCAGACGTGTTTAGCAGGAATATCGAGGATTTTCAATTAGCTGAGAGGCCCTTGGAGAAACAGCCACCCTGCGTAACCAAACATTGTCTGTGGTTTCCACTTGCCCCTTCCAAATGGGACAAATGAAGAGAGATTCTGTTTATGGTCATTAATGGGCAAGCTTTGGTGGGGGCTTTGTTCTTAAACGGGGGCTTTATCTTATCCCTGCTGGTTAAGCCCCTCCATGCACTCCTCACCTGTCATATCTATCATACATTTAATTCATCACACTGTTGAACAAGAGCTAGCTGGTCATGTAGAAGGCGGGAGGGAGATGGACGGAGGGCTTAGTCAAGTCAGTCTTAGAACTTTACCATCAAAGATGATTACCAGATTTTAATAAAGACTTTTAAATAAAATTTTAACCAAGTAGCCAGTTTTATGAAGCAGAATTTTCTGCTTCATGATTGCTTCTCAAAGCAGGTTGCATTTTAGAATCTAGCATTTCCGACAGAACAAAATTGCTCTGATTTTAGGAATCAAAATTAAAGATGATAGGAAAAAAAAAAGATGTGATAGGTGTTCAAAAAAATAGCATTCTCCTGCTCCTCTCTTACCTAATTTTTAACTTCCTTTCTGATTAGGAAAGTAATATTCATTCTTAAATATTTGAAAAATACAGAAAAGAAAAAATGCATAATATTTCTACCCCCTAGTTATAATTGATTTTTAATATTTTATATATTTCTAGTCTTTTTTTTCTGGAGATACACACACACACACACATTTTCACCAAAAGTCGTTATAGTAATGTCAGGTATAAATCCAAATATTTCCCCCATTTTCACATTTCTTCTGCAGCACTGTTATTTGTTATAAGATAAGGACATGCTTATTGTACCTGTGGACATTTTTAAATTGCATTCTATGTGCCAGGCCCTTTTCTGATGTTTCAATGTGTGTTAACTGATTTAGTTTTATAATCTTCCGGTGAATTTAGTGCAATTATTACCTCCATTTTGCTGATGAAGAATTTGAGAAGTAGAGAAGGTGATTTAGTTGCCTAAAGTCAGCATGTAAATAGGAAAGACAGGATGAATTCGGAGCCAATTTTTTAACCACTAACCCGAACAACCTTATACAACTTGTTTGTATAAATAATACATTTAACCTATTCTATATCACTATCATTTGGTTTGTTTCCAATTTCCCAATATTAGAAACAGTGCTTATGATCAATAACCTAGCAGATAGTTCTCTGGGGGCATCCACAATTACCTCCTTAGAATAAACTCCTACAAGTGTAATTTCTGTGTTAAAATGTATGTGAGTATTCTTCCTCAAAAAGCTAGACAGAGAATTACCATATAACTCAGCAATTCTTTAAAGAATTTTTTTATTATTATTTGCCCCAGGGGTACAGGTCTGTGAATCATCAGGCTTACACCTTTCACATCACTCACCATAGCACAAACCCTCCCCAATGTCCATAACCCAGCCACCATTTCCCAACCCCCCCACCCCCCAGTAACCCTCAGTTTGTTTTGTAAGATTAAGAGTCTCTTATGGTTTGTCTCCTTCCCGATCCCATCTTTAGAAACTCTAACTTGGATGGCGGAAATAATTTGAGTTTCTAGAATGACATTTGTGGAGGCAAAATATTTTAGAGGTCTTCCCTGTTGAGGGGCTTTATCTGCCTTCGCTAGCTGCATAAATCTGGTCTAGTTACTCAACCTCACCAGTCCCACTGTCCAGTGTCTGGAAAATTTCAGGACAGAACATTTATCTCAAGAATGTTAGGAAGATCATATTAGCTAAATCATTAAGTGCTTAATACTCTTAAGGTCATCAGAAGAGCTCGGTAGATTTCTGACACTTTCAAAAGTATTCATGTGATTTCAATTGTACATATTTGGAAAACATTAAGAAAATACTGCATCAGAAAGTCAGGAGTCCCTCAGCAGCAAGGCTCCTCTACAGTCCAGATCTTATCTCTTCAAACTTCCACTCTTCCACATTGGAAGCTACATTGCAGCAAATCCAGGCTATTTTAACTCAGCAATTCTATTCCTAGATATATACCCACCAGAATTGCAAACAGGGACTCAAAACATCCTTGTATGCCAATGTTCAGAGCAGTGTTATTCACCGCAGTCAAAAGGTAGAAACAACTCAAGTGTCCGTCAACAGATGAACTAACAAAATGGCATATACAGATGGTGTATGGATAGATGGATATGGCAGATGAGTAAACAAATGTGGTCTATCTGTACAATGGAATATTAACCATCAAAAGAATGAAGTTCTGACACATATTACATGTGGATGAACCCTGAAAACATTATGGTAGGTGAAATAAACCAGACACAGAAGGATAAATTTTGTGTTATCCACTCATATAGGGACCTAGAATGGGAAAATTCATAAAGACAGAAAGTAGAATAGAGGTTACCAGAGGCTGGAGGAGAGCAGTAGAAGGGAAATGGGAAGTTACTGTTTAAAAGGTAGAGTTTCTGTTTCGAGTGATGAAAACATTGTGGAAGTAGATACTGGTAATGGTTGTACAACAGCGCGAATGTAATTAATGCCACTGAACTGTATACCTAAAAATGGTTAAAATGGAAAATTTCTCTTAACTCTAGTGAACAAGCTGATGGTTACCAGAGGGGAGGTGGGCAAGCGATGGGTTGAATAGGTGATGGAGAGCGGGGGGTGCGGGGGGGGGCAGTGGGAGACAGAGGGAGAGAGAGAAAGAGAGAGAAAAATCTTAAGTTGGCTCCATGCCAAATGTGGAGCCCAGTGTGGGGCTTGATCTTATGACCCTGAGATCATAACCTGAACCAAAATCAAGAGTCAGATGCTTATCTGTGCCACCCAGGCACCCCTAAATGCAAAGGCATTTGAGTTTGCATTTCTAGAATCTTCTCCCACTTCAACTCATGCACTGCTTTAAAGTATGACTGAAGTTTTTCTCTCCCATCCTTAGTCATATAATTGAATGCTGTTATTGAACAGTCTGTACTGAGCTGGGGGATTGGGCCAAGAGATGGATATCCTGGCCTGGAAACACAGTGCAGTCTTGGGGTAACCTTTCCAACTGTAGCTAGATATGATGAGAGTTTCATGTCACCCCCTGCAAAGAGAAGACAAACAGACATTTTCTTTTCCCCCAAAAAAGAAATTAACATTATGCTCTTTAGTTTGTTTTCAGGTGAAAATAGGCGATTTCTTTAGGAGTTGGTTCTTGATGAACCTTCTCTCTTTGGAGGTTGTAGTACGTTCCCACCTTTGGCCATGGTTTTGTCAACATAGTGCCTTCCTTAACAGTAAGTGACTTCCCATAATTCATTGACCTCAGTGCCTGGTGGGCTGGCGGCTGGGGTTGCAGAAATCACACAGGGACATGGGGGTAAAGCCTTCAGATCTGATATCAGTTCTGCCTCCGCCAGCTGCCACCTTTGGTGAGTCACTTAGCCTCTCTCTAAAATGAAGGAGAAGATGATCTGTAGGGGCTCTTCCAGCATCTAGAGTCTACTAGGTGGTTAGTAGCTTAGCATAGGGTACAACCAATGAACAAACTTAAAACATACACAAATCCAGTGACTTGATTATATACAACTTTCAATAGTGTATGTTTAAAATAAACAAAATCACAGCTCCTCATAATGCATAAATGAAGAAGCTAAAACTACCTTATGTTGCAGAGCTTCTTTCTAATCAAGGTTATCCCAGATTGCATATAAACTTATGCAACTCTGAAGTGGTGTTAAGAGGGGGGAAAAATGGAAGCATATTTAGAATTTAGGGAAAATATTATAGGGTTTTTCTTCCCATAGTGATAGCTAGAAAGTCCTTTTAGAACTTTATCAGTCATGGAAAGAAAGCAAACTGGAACCCGAGTAAAATGCCCAGTTTGTAAATTCAGATCATGTGTCTCTTAACCCTGTACGCAGTGACATTACTCTTCCTTGGTCTGGCAGCCCTCTCCGCGGCTCTGGTACCCTGGAGAAAGAGAGACGAGCTTCTCAGATACTCTAAATGACGCGTGCCAAACACGTGGAAGGTAAATCCCCTAATTCAGTCCGTTCTTCCAACATTCCCTGGCAGACAGCCAAGCTAAATATTTCTGCTGGATAAAAAAATGCACTCTTATGCACTGCACTCGTAATGGGTTGTCTGACTTCAGTGGAAGGGGTTGCCTTAGTGAAGAGAATGGGAAATAAGGAGTTGGCTTCTAAAACCCTGTGTATGTTTTTTCACCTTAAAATTTTCTCTAAGCTATTTATGGGCTGTGATTGGATTAACGTATGCTTGAAGGAAGGAGAAAAATGGGAAAACAGATTTAATGCAATTCTTCCATCTCACCTCCCCTCAATTTGTTTTTAATGATTATCTTTTCAGATTCCCTGGGTGTCCATCATTTTGGGTCTGTTGCATGTTTTTTAGCTAAATCAGTTTTCAAAGGCTGTCACATTTGGTTGACAAAGAGGCCCAACATATGGACCCGTGGGTGTGTGTCAGATGAGGATTATAGTTAATTGTAATTTATGACAAAACTGTTGACTTCATTAAGACTAATTAGAGGAATAGAATTGGGAATCAACTATCAGATATCCCTTCTAATTGTTTTAGAGTTTTTCTTTTACATTAAAGACAGGGCATTTTTAGCAGTTGTAAAAAGAACATAAATGAAATCATGTCGTAGAGTTTTGCATTCTGCTGTTTTTATCTGATGGGATATAATGGGCCTTCACTCCTATTACACCTACTCAAAAGCTTGTATCGGCCCCTAAATATATCCTGTGGCCACATAATAATCTATTCAGGAATTTGTGTCAATTTGAATATTCAGACTATTTTTATTTTGTCATAAATTGTACGTGATACTGCAATTCACATGTTTATGTAACATTGCTCAAATCATTTTCTTATTAGTATATTCCCACGCGTATAATAATCTGATCGAAGGTTATGAATCTTTAAGGCTCTTGGTACATACTGCTAAATTTCTTTCCAGAAAAGATATAGCAACACAGTATAGTTTGTAAATATCTGGACATTTAGATTTAGCTTAAAATTTCAAGAGTTTCCATATTTTAATATTTTCCTCTGTGTAAGTATTGGTGACATCACTAATATTTGAAAATTGCCCCATGGCATAGTGCTTCTATCCTTAGTTCATTTCATAAACATATTTGGGACCTGGATATGTGCTAAGTACTGTGTGATACCCCAAAGTATAGCTTTGGCTGTTTTCAAATATTTATTATTCAAACAATCTCCGGACCATCTTTAAATAACCACGATTTATGTTGACAGGTCTGATCTGTCTACATTAAGAATGTATCTTGATATGACCACTCATTCAGGTTCTAATTCATAAAATGATCAGAATCCAGTCTGATAAGAGCAATACTATAAAAAGCCAACAAAAAATTAATACACAAAGATGACAGTACTGACCCACATTCAGTAGAATGTATGATTTTGAATTGATTTTCTAGTATCGAGTATTGCTTTGGCTCTTAACCATCAATACTCTTGGTGGTAGTTTCCTTTCCCAGCCACCATATTCATCCACAACTGAAATTAGGGACACAATCTGTGGTCATAGACACAAGGCAGCCTAAGTGACCCCTGTGAGTACAGAACTCATGTCCTTGGCCTCATTGCCCCAGTTCTTGGCTAATCTTAGAGGCAGATTGTCTGTTACCCAGTGATTAACGCAAGCCATACACTGAGATGTTGTTCCTGTGAATGTTCCCTAACCACAGTATATTTTCTTTGCCAGGAGAGGACTGGAGAACATACAACTGGAAGTATAGATATAATCTAAAAGATGGGCAGGCTTCTGATTAAGTAAAGCAGCTGGTTCCAAACTTGACAGTACAATTAGAATCACCCAAGGATCTTTAAAAACCAGCAGTGCCACCTTCCACACCAGCATTCTGCTTTAATTGGTATTAGGTGCTACCTGGGCATCAAAATATTTTAAAACTCCCCCAGACATTCTAGTATGTAGAAATGTCTGGGAACCACTGAAGGCTTTGGGGGAGCATTGTTCCATTTGCCATTGCCCTGCCTGGGCTTTTGCATTATGTGCACACTAAGTCCCGGACATGGATCTTTACCTCCTGTGAGAGGAAGCTCTCCTTCATACTTCTTAGCTACTTCTCTCTACGATGGGAAGAGAGGAGACAAGTGAGGAGTCAATTCACATCCAAAAGGTAGCTACAACTAATTTCACCTGGAAATTACTCTGCAGATATCCTTTGAGGAGTAGCATACGGGATTTCAAATTATGAATGAGGTAGTTCTGGGAATTGTGACCTGCTCTGCACTGCACTGAAACACCTCACACAGTTGGGTGTGTCTCCTCTGCAATTAAGGGATTTCACATTCCCCAAACACAACTCCCCTCCCCTCTGTCTGGAATTTGAGTGTGGGTTCAGTGCAGGGAGGAAGAGAAGGGGGAAGGAGAGGGAGACGGAGACATCGCTTCCTTCTTCTTTCCCACAATTAGTCACACGGTCAGTCTTTTCTCTGTAACTCAGCCCTCATAAAAGTCAAGACTAGATAACCATATTTCAGTGTGTCCCATTTCGGAGCCTCTGCCCAGATGTGTGTGGGGCTTCTCCTGTGTCTGTGGTGTGGTCTGCGTGGGGGAGCAGCAGGACAAACTTCTAGCCATTTATGTCGTGAGCTCTGGATAAATGAGAACAGAAACATGGTGGGGTGGGTTTAGCTCTTCCCTGGAAGAAGGATGGTTTCAATACTCTTCAACCCACACAGACTTCCAGGGGATGCTTTGAAGGGAACCTTATGCCAGCAGGCCTTTGAGCTTCCCCGGAAGACGTGGCCTGTTTCGTGTACAGATTTGACTCTGGTGGGCCGGGGAGGGGGAACTAGTGGTGCTAAAGTGCGTGGTGGAGAGGATGAGAGCGGGCTGCTGGCTTTTCGCCTCACCAAGAGCCAGCCAAGAGGAGTAGACATCTAAAATTGCAGTGAGAAATGAATTTGTGTGCCTGTGTGCACCTATCCATTCTGAACCCACCAGGTCTCCCCATTTTCTTCTGACCGTGTGTGCGAAGGACAATATAATGCCATTTCTTCAGTCCCAACAGTGATTAAGCTGTTCTATTGTCCTTGTCTCTTGGTCAGCTGAACTGTGCGATAAGGAACCATTATTTTAACTTATTGTTTTGCCTAGATAATAGGTGGCTTAGTATCGTTATTGTTTAAAAATTATTTGTCATTTTTAAGTTTGTGTAAGAAGAGAAAGTATTAAAAGTGATTAACCGACTTCAGTGAAGATAGGTGTTCGGGCCATAATCCGTTGCATCGCAGGTGCAGTGGCGATCTGAGGGAGGAGCCTTGGCTCTAGGATTGACCCTAATGCACACCCCACTCCCTTGTCCACGTCCTTCGGGGCCCCATGTGACTTGGAATTCAGAATTTCTCAAATTTTAGTGAGGCAATACTGATACATATACACTCAGTGTTCTTCCTCAAACATGAGTGTTTCTGCAGCAGAAAACAGCACAAGGGGTACTAATTGAGGCAAAGATGTAGACAGTCTCTGGTGGGCAGCGATGGAAGCCATTTAAGGGTATAGGGGAAGGGAAGGACTGGGGGAAGTCCATGAACCAGAGTTATAATTCTGGTGGCAGTGGTGTTGGTGAAAATTGCAAAGGAGTGGAACTGGAGACAGAGCAGTTAGAAGGCTATTGTAGAATCTTAGTGCTGAGAGTTGATGCGTGGTAGTGGGAATAAAAAGTGAAATAACTTACTTTTCAGAGCTTTTTGGATTTGGGGATTATAGATAAGGTATCCTGGGCCTATACTAGCAACAAGGTGACCCCCCAAAATTTACTTTTTCTGTCTGGGAATCGGTTTCTTCCGTTATGAAATTAAAAAATCAGGTGAGATTTCCAGGGATTGTTTAATTTTCCATGGACTGATGCTCCTGAATTTCATGTTCAAATTGCCAGCTGCTCACAACATTCTGCATAATAGTTTAAAAATACAGTAATATGTGTTTGATCATTGATTAAATAAAACATGGTACAATATCTGCACTTTGGGATACTCGATGACAATCAAAAATGACGTAGACATGGGAAGATGTTCACAGTAGTAAGGGGAAAAAGTGGGTTATGAGACACTATTTATAATATAATTCCATCTCAAAAATGATACTTAAGAATCTATGCTAAAAGGTCAATAATGGTTGTTTTCTTGAGGTTCACTTAGTAGCAAGGAATAATAAACCCCCTTAAACCATCTCAGGTAAAAAGCCTTCTGTTAAGGATTTATGAACAAGGCACATCAAATAATCTCCTGCGCATGTAAAAGCAAATGCAATAAAGCTTCTGGGACATTTTAAGAAATAGTCATTTCTTTATTTATAGAACTTTTACTGTGAACACTGATTGCTTGTGAATTAAAATAAAACGGTAATTTATTTTTTAAATGTAGATTTTTTAGACCTTCTAGCTACCAGCCGAATATTTCCTTTATTGTTATCACTGTTGATTCAATTCCCAGGTAGAACTTAAGAGACATCTTCTTTCTGATTTGAGCTCTTTTAATAACTATTTGTTGTTAAGTTAAATAAACGCATCTCAGATAACTCTACATATGAGAAAAGTACATATTATGATACCCTCTTAAATATAGATGTTGTAGTTTTATATCCTTTTATCTTTTAGATCAGAATGTTTATTTTATGGAGTCAATCTTTCAATTTTACTCATTAAAAATAATTTTCATAATTCAGAAGAAATGTGGACAACAAGAAAAAATTGAATAATATTTTAAAATCACAACTCTTTCGGGGTGCCTGGGTGGCTCAGTCAGTTAAGCGTCTCCCTTGGGCTCAGGTTATGATCCCAGGGTCCTGGGATGGAGCCCCGCATCAGGCTCCCTGCTCAGTGGGGAGTCTGCTTCTCCCTCTCCCTTTCCCCCTGCTGGTGCTCTCTCTCTTTCTCTGTCAAATAAATAAAATCTTAAAAAAAAAAATCACAGCTCTTACTTAGTTCTTACATTATCAGCTGCTTCAGAGCAATTTATTAACCCAAGTAGGGTGATTTAGAAGAATTCAGTTAGTGGCTGACCACTTAGAAATGCTTAACTAACCTCATTAAACGAACTTGCTGTATGTTTTTATAGTTTCCTTGTTCTCTGTATAACATACTGACTTTTTATCCCCATGTCTCTCTAGCTAGAGTCTAACATTTCTGAACATTTCTGCTTTTTCTAATTTGTATACTTAGCAAGAGTTGTTTGTATTTGTTCCCAAACTCGATGATGCTAGTTGCAATTATGTAATGTAATTAAATATTATATAAACCAATGAAATATAAGTACTAAGAGTTGACTCCATTGAAACAAAGCAAAATTCTTTGGAAAGATGATAAATAGTAGTTTAAAAATTCTATAATTGAAATAGATGTGTGTGAATTAATGATAAAATATTGGAGGGGTGGGATATAAGTAAATCTAGGAGAATTTTGTACTCAAGTTACTTGGACTAAGAGGCAATATATTACGGGAGGGCTTATGCAGAAAAGACATTGGACATTGAAGAAGGAAGAAGTTCATGCTCAGAGGCCTCGGCCCTGCATCAAAGAAAGAGAAGTTGATATGTATTGATATATTTTAAATTTCAAATACAGGATTTAAAATTAGTATTTACCATTTTTATAAGTCCTATTTACCTGTTTGTATAATTTGTTAAATTTAGTCTCGTTGCTTTAAGAAAGCATCAGCTGGGGGTGTCTGGTTGGCTCGGTCAGTTAAGCATCTGCCTTCAGCTCAGGTCATGATCCCAGGGCCCTGGGATGGAGCCTGGCATTGGGTTCCCTGCTCAGTGGGGAGCCTGCTTCTCCCTCTCCCTGTGTTCCTCCCCCACACTCACGCTCTCACTCTCTTTCTCTCCCTCTCAAATAAATAAATAAATAAAATCTTCAAAAAAACTTTAATAAAGAAAGCATCAACTATACTGATTATTGACCAAATTAGGAAAAAAAAAAGAAAGAAAAGAAAAGAAAGGTAATTTTGACCTTAACAAGCTAATCTTGATCAGAACAGAACTTGGTTCGTATCATCAATATCTCTTAATACATCAACATAGAAATTTTTTCCAAAGTCGAATTTTTATAAATTGAGCCATATTTTTTAAAGCAAAGACAATTTGCTATTTAAAGGAATCCTTCAGTGGCTTCATTTCTAAAGCAAACCATTTTCAAAACTTCTCATTTCCCAGACTAGATTAGATTTCTAGAAGCTAAAATAATTTTCTAGCCATGGTTTTCACTCTGGCTCTTCACCAGCTCTATACATTTTGAGACAACTGGATTTTTATTTCCAGTGATCTATGTCATTCAGAATAAAGACGTTGAATACTAAGCAACAGTGGCAAGCTTAGAGATAGCCTTTACTAACCATTACATGTCCCTGGCTCTAAGTCTCTTCTCTCACCTTCAGAAATGTTTGTTTTCCTGTGGGATTATCCCAGTTTTAGCACACTGAGAATGTTAGTACTGTCAGATGCTCATCAGAAGTGGAAAGGACAGCATACTTTTTTTTTTTTAAAGATTTTTTTATTTATTCATTTGACACAGAGAGAGAGATTACAAGGAGGCAAAGAGGCAGGCAGAGAGGGAGGAGAGAGGAGGAAGCAGGCTCCCTGCTGAGCAGAGAGCCCAATGTGGTCCTCGATCCCAGGACCCTGAGATCATGACCTGAGCCGAAGGCAGCGGCTTTAACCCACTGAGCCACCCAGGCGCCCCGACAGCATACTTTTTTAATTGCATGTAGGCTTTCCCTTTTCAGGTGTAGTTGCAGGAAACTTCTTTTTCTTTCATCACCATGTTCTTACTCCCTAAATCAAGGGAGCTGGTATAAGACTGTCATAAAAACCACTACAGGTAAAGTTAAAGTATATAAAACTCTGAACATATGCTTGAAATTTTATGTGGCACTGGTATTGAAGAGTAAGCAAAGCCTTGGAATTGTGCTACTTTTTTTTTAGTGTACGGAGAAAATAATCTGCAGTAATAGTGACTATGNCTTGAAATTTTATGTGGCACTGGTATTGAAGAGTAAGCAAAGCCTTGGAATTGTGCTACTTTTTTTTTAGTGTACGGAGAAAATAATCTGCAGTAATAGTGACTATGTCAAATTTAGACTTGAAATCGTAGTATTTTTGGAGGAGGCATTTAGGAAATTGGTTGGTATTATTTTTACATCGATCTTCCATTTGAAAAACACTGGAATTTTATTTATTTATTAGAAAATGAGGCATTTGTCTCAATCATTTATAATTCTAACACTGGGAAAATAATCTAAATTAGACTCATTAGATCTGACTTAATATTATATGAAGACGACCTACTGCTTAGTAAAATGTAGCTGAAATGTAATGGTAATTTTAGATTGCATTATTTAAGACATGGAACTCAGTCTCCTATATACAAATGGATTATATGCAAATGGTTGCATAACTTATTTATCTTTGTTTTCAACTGCTTTGCACATCCTAAAACAATTTTGCAATCAGAATTATCAGCCCACTAAGCAGCATGGAGTTTGTTTTGTTAATTGCTCTTGTTAAATTTAATTACTGTGGGGTGGAGTGGCTGTGTAGGGGAGGAAGGCCCAAAGACCGACAGGGGAAAATTTTAGGAAGAGGTCCAGTACTGGGATGTGCGCATGGAGGAGAGTGGACAAAAGCAGATTCCACAAGAACTATGTAAATCACTTACGCTTGGAAAACTGTTATGATTGTTTTTAGTGGGTGGACTGATTTTTCAAGTGCTATAGTTAGAGGTAGGTTCCTCCCTCCCCATGTAAATATGCACATTTTTTGGACTGAGGCTTCCACCTGGAAACATTTTTTTTAAGTTCTCTGAACAAGTGTTGAGCAGCAGTATACACTTTCTCTAGGAAAAGAGAAAGTATCTCCAGAGGCCACATAATGGCTCATTTACAGGTGGGACCAAAGAACCATTTTTAATCTGTTCATTCATCACACATTAATCAACCATCTAATATAAGCCAGGCACTGCACTGAGTGCTGGGTTTTCAAAGATGCCTGGGATTGTTCACAGTTCCACTAAGTAGCAGAGACAGATCCCCATTTGGTGCATGGGTTCGCTAGCAGATCGTGATGGGAATGGGGGACACATGAGGAAATAGAGCCTAGAGACACAGCCTGGACTAGAAGCCAGGTGCCTCGGCCATGCCTAGCACTGTGACCATCTTCCAGCATCTCCTAGCAAAGCATGTACTTCAATAATTCAGTATTGTATATTGAACATCATTCTGGTCTTTGCTGGTTGCGACTTCTGAAATTAAAAATGTTTCAAAGAAGGTGCAAAATCACATGAATGAATGTATAAGTTTCATATGCATAACAATTCAAAGAATCATTTCTCACACTGTGTTTTCATTCCTAATGGCATTTTAGAAAACCTTCTCTCCAAGAAATGGAAGAGCAGTATCTCTTGAAAACTCTTCTTCAGTCCCACAGAAAGTTTTAGTGTAAACAAGTGGTTAATGAAATAGAAGTCAGTAGAGAAATAAAACTTTTGATTTGTTTAAATATATCCTGGGTAGAGCACCAAGATAAATTGGTGTCACTTGTCTGATGAATGAAAAACTTAGAGTTTTGAACACTAAGTTAAGCAGTCAGGTATCTGTGATTGGTCCTTTCTTGCTGGGTAAATGTGTTTACTTTTTTCCATTGGTATTTATACTAGTTAATGTATTCTGCCCGATAAATCTGTTTCCTGAGTCCATCTTTCAGCCTGTTCCTCTCTCTTTGGAGCTGACAAATGGTTTGAGTTTGACACAGTTTATCAGTCGAGCGGCCCTGCTGTGTTTTGCCTGCTGCCGTTTCCGACTACTGCGGAGAAAACGTGAGTTCTCTGCAATATTTTGTTCCTCCTCCCTCTGTCTAGCTGAGGGTGCTTTATTCAGGCACTGGTTCAGATGTCTGTGAGGACTTCGACCTCCTATAACACACATGTTTTTGGCCCATTCCTGGTACAGTCACCGTAAAATTGCATCAAATGAGACACAGTTTTCAGTTTTATGAGATGGGCAAAATTAAACCTATGTGGCGGTTATTTGCATACCTCTGACACTGGAGGTATGGGACTGGAAATGCCCTATATCTGCCCAGCACTGAAGAACCATGTCCCCCCAAATGATTGTGATCCCAGAGATTGCTCTTTTGACAGGGGCAGGCCAGGAGCTAGGTGTCTTCTTCATTATTTACAAGTGTTTCTCAATTTAACGTTTATGCACACTAAGGAAATGTGGTAAATGTGAGTTAAACAGCATGAGAAACTTGAGTGGATCAGGCAGAACTTAGAGCTTTACTTTTTAACCTATTTATTACAAAAAAATTTAATACTAAAGACAAGGGTATAATGCACCCTTATGACCTAGCTCAACAATTATCAACTCAAGAATGGGGTTTTCATCTCTTCCCTGACTTCACCCCTCATGATTTTGAAGCAAGTCCCAGAAAGCGTATAATGTCATCCATAGACATTTCAGGATGTGTATTTGAAATATAAAGATTTCTTTGAAAAACAGCCAACAGCATATTATTGTCAATTGTCACTGTTTTTTTTTTTTAAGATTTTATTTATTTGACACAGAGAGAGAGAGAGAGATCACAAGTAGGCTTGAGGCTGAGAGGCAGGCAGAGAGAGAGGAGGAAGCAGGCTCCTTGCTGAGCACGGAGCCTGATGCGGGCCTCCATCCCAGGACCCTGAGATCATGACTTGAGCCGAAGGCAGAGGCTTTAACCCACTGAGCCACCCAGGCGCCCTCAATTGTCACTGTTAATTCCAAAGCCATATTGTTTTTAAGGATAGATTGCTATATACCCTTTCGGCTACTGATCAGGGAAGGGTTTGGAGAGGTGGCTCTATAAAGAACATGAAAGAGTATACCCCGGAGGCCAACATTGAATTGCAAAGACAATCTTGCTCCTTTTGTAGATTCTGGAAAGATTCTGCAAGGAGAGCACACACATGCAGGCAAGCACCAAACTGGCATTTATAGCTCTGTTGTTTAGATAGAATTATATGCTTGGGAAGGATGAATGCCTTGCTCTGAGTAGCTGGTGGCGGCAGCATAATTAGTGAGACAGCTACAAATAGAATCACTGAGGCATACACTCCGCACGCATAAGCACACGCAGACTTGGCAGCTAGCAGCAATCTAACAGTTGGATCCGAAGTGTGCCCCTTGCCACTTGTTGAGCCCAATGCCAAGTGCGGTTTAGTCACTGGTGTGCCCGTGAGCATGATTAGCTGTTACGATTAGTAAACTGTCTGAGGCCCCAGAATTAATGCCTTGGATGCAGCCTTCTGTTCCACTCCCCCTCCCCGCCAACACCCTTCCTTCTCCTCCCCTCTGGCTCTAAGGAAGGGAGGGAGGAGTAGAAGAGGAAAAGGGGTCCAGATGGGAAGAAAGGAGTGCTGGAAAGATCCTGTAGGAAGTAGGTCAGGTATTTTGGAGATTAGGGTAGCAGGCTTCATCCCTGAATGCAGGAGCCTGGGACAAGTAGCATACAATTAGGAGGAATTAGAACAGCAACAAGTAGCTCGGATTTATCAGCTTTAATTGTCTATTGTCGGGACAGAGCTCTCCTCCCCCAGGATCACCGTGGCAGTCTACATCCTAATACTTTTAATGGACCTCCATTGTGGGATTATCTCTCCTAAAGACAGTGCCTGTTCTTTTAAAAGGAACTGTAGGAAAGCCAGCCTGAAAAACACCCGAGCTGTTGCTTTCTTTTGCTGTGATTGGTCCTATTCTAGGGTAATGCAGTGTTGCCCTTCTGTCCCCAGGGGCACACCTTAAGGGGGAAGATACCTATTGAACCTTAAACCCCTCTGCTCCAGCTTCCTGTGTGTGCTTGCAGGAAACAATAGGCCATAGATGGAGGCCAGATAAACCAGGGTTGGGAGCTTTAGAATCTCCATACTATCTTCTGGTTTCAAGAGGCTTCCTGGCTAGTTCTGAGTCAACATTAGAGAGTTTTTCAAAAGATAAAGTGCCTATTAAAGATGGAGAAAAAGGCATTCACGGGATCAAGCCAACCATCCTCCAATCCCACATGCTGAATGAGGTTGGTTTAATTGTATTCATGTATTCATGTCACCACCAGCTAAACATTGAAAAGGTTCTAGGATGGGTGCATCCCTTCCTCCCACCCCCACCCCAACCCCACTTTCTTGGCCAACTGTACCTTGGGCCCAGGAGGTGCCCAATAATAATAGAGGATTCCCTATAGAAGTCTGGCCTCCTGGCTGGAAATCCAGACAGCCAAGTCTGGTTTTGCCCTCTGCCTGAGCAGAGCATGTCTGTAGGCTGGCATCTGCCAGGCTCACAGTTGGACATAAGAGCCAAGTATCAAAAGGAGGGCTAGGAGAGGTGACCTTTCTGCTTCCTGACCTCTGGCCCTCAGTTTCCTCAGCAGGAAATGAGGTGTTGGCTGGATCTGTGGTCCTCAACTCAGGCCACATACTAAATTTCCTTTGGAACAGAACTGGAGTGTGGGGGGCATCTTTCTACAAACAAATTACAAGGATCCTACCTTGTTTCCCCCCCCTTTTCTCTCTTCGATGGGGAGTTCAAATGATTTCACTCTTAACCTTTTAATTCTCTCTCTTCTCTCACGACTCATCCTGGAACATAAAAATCAAGCCTCTCCAATCTCGAATGTTTCCTCAGAAAGGATGAGAAGAAATTGTCAGTCCCATTTTTAGGAAGAAGTCATTCTTCCTTGACCCTTTGTTTAACATTCGTGGCTTCAGGGAAGCACACTGTGGTAGGCCTTAACCAGGGGACACTTTAACTCTTCCCCAAGGACTGTGTGCCCACGCTGCCACTCCGGCCTCTGGGTGGTTCCCTCCCCTCTGTCCCTCTGCCTTCCTCTTCCTCTTCCTCTAGCAAATCATTGCTATCGACAACTTTTCTTTTTCCACCGTGGGCCCTCCCCTTTCAGTGTGGCCTCTCCTCCCACTGCAAGGTGAGAGAAGCAAACATTCGCCTGTGGTCTTCCTTCTCTTGTGTGGAAGCTACTCTTCCTTTTCCCTAAACAAAGAGGTCAGAGAAAGCTGAGCAGCAGATTGTACGCCCTCCCTTCCTTTGCATTTATTTCATCTTTTGCCTTCTGTTACTTTCGTTTTATTCCCTTTCCTCACCCAATATAAGGTTCTGAAATGTTTTCTGGGTTCAGAGAGGATCTTCCTTTTCCAATGACCTTCCTTGTAGCCTTTTCAGAAATTTAAATCCCCTTCCTTGCCTGAATATTCCGTAAAATAAAAACAGAATTAGGAATATGAACATTAGAAACCTACATTGGTTTCCACACAGCATATGGAAAAGATTATAATTGTTTATTTATTAAGTTGGTGGATGTCAAACTCAATGATTTAAAAATAAATGATTAACGTGATAAGAACACAACTGTCCATCTGAAAGGAGTGCAAAAGAGACACTTAGGTGTGATGATACATGGGTGGTTTTGTACACACTGAGACCTCAGACATTGTGCGGGTTTTATAAGGTCCTCTAGATGGCACTTACCAGATTTTATTTCTAGTGAGGGCCAGGAGCTCGACTTTGGTTCTTCAATTTACTTAATTTCTGTTTCCCTCATTTAGGAAGTCAAAACACTGACCTCATTTCAAAACATCCACAGCCTCCCAGGATCATCGGCCCAAGGTTTAGGCCCTGAGTATGTTTGTCCAAAGAGTTGGGGCGGCAGCCCTGTCATAAGAAGGAAGGCTTGTGCTATTTTTAAATTGATGCAACACATCATTGAAACATATCATACACATATCATACCAATGACACACACAGGCCGCATTGTAACATAGCATGTGTCATACATACATTCTCTCTCACTCATACACGTACTTGCTCTTCTTGTCCGGCTTTACAAAAGGAAGGCAGCCGGAAAGCTAAGCTCAGTGAATTGAGTTGAAAAGCCTGTTAAAGTTTAAAAACCAAGTGTCCCTCTAGTGCTCAGAGTGGCTTTGAGACATGTGGGAGGGCTTCAAAGCCGTGGCGCCCCTCTTTTAGAGCTCAGGCTTGCAGTTGGTCCCCAAATGTTTACCAGCATGAAGATGCCTAACTTACAGGAAGTGGGAAATGGGCGTGGGGGGTGAGGNGGCGGGTGGGTGGGTAGGGAGTGGGGAGAAGAGGGTGGGGGGTGTTCTCTTGATGTGGTTAGTCTGTCATTGACCTTGTTTGGGTATAGCAGGAGTTGAATTAGAAAATGAAAACACGTTTCATCTTGGGCACATTTCATCCCATTTTTTACTTTCTTTAGGAAGAAATCTTTTTTTTTCCCCCAAGTGGAGTCAGATCTCCAGATTCGGTACTCAGTTTCCCTTCATTCTACCATACCTTCTTCTCCATACAGTCCTCTGGCCACCCCCCACCCCGAGGACTAGGCCAGGCCCAGCAGCTCAGGCTGAGTAACATGGGCTTGTTGAGCCATTGCGATGAGAACATCAAAGGGAATAGATGGGGGTTTCTGAGAGCAGAGCTATCGGGATCATTTATGATTGGTCGCCATTGTGAGCACTCTTTAAAAAAAAAAGATTTTATTTATTTATTTGAGAGAGAGGAGAGAGTTCTTGCGCACAAGAACAGTGGGGAGGGGCAGAGGGAGAGGAAGAAGCAGACTCCCAGCTGAGCAGGGAGCAGATGCAGGACTTGATCCCAGGACCCTGGGATCATAACCTGAGCCTAAGGCAGATGCTTAACAGACTGAGCCACCCAGGTGCCCGTGTGAACATTCTTAATAAGAGAAATCTGCCTGACAACAAATGCTGATTAATAAAAGTAACTGGGGTTATTTTGTTTTGTTTTGTTTTGTTTTGGTGTTCTAACAGGGAGGGAAAGAATATAGTGACTAAAAACGCATTAAGTTATTATTTAGAAACAAACATTTTAAGACTTGAGATTCCAGACCATGGCAACTTTAGATAGCTCTGTCTGCACAGCTGTACCAATACTAAGAACTCCCTGCTTTAGTCAGTATTCCAAATGTGGTACTTGGACTTCTCGAAGGAGTAGATGAAGCTCAGGGGTCACCCCCTTCTTCTCCCTGCTTAACATTTTTGTGCTGGACCATTCCTAATTATGACTATATGAGCATGCTGTTCTTTTGGGGGATGCTTCCTTTATTCCTTCTTTCTTTTTTGCATCTTTGAGTTTTAATTATATTATTGCCTATCCTTGACTGCTATCTTTGCAATAGAAATGGTTTGACTTGGGGGGGGGGCCATTGGGGTACTATTTTACCCAGAAGCAAACATTTGAAGGATTTTCTAGTCTAACACTGTGTTTTAAAACTGACTTTCCTTAAAGTTCCACTCGTGGCCTCCTCCAGCTCAGCTAGGACACCTGGAACTAATTTTAGGGTTGCCTGGCTAAGCCCCACACTGGTATTTGAAGTTTGCATCCTCCCCTAGACTCAAGCCCACTTCACCACCTCTGAAGGTGAGTGCAGGCTGATATTAATTAACAGTGAGTTGATTCACTGGCATCTTCCAGTCATTAAAGTAAATATTGGGCTTAAAATAGCCTCTTCCCACCTCAAATATCTAACTTTTGGCCTCTTTCCTTACTCCACCATGGTTGACTCACCAGCACTTGCATGGTGTATGTGGCCCAAGAGCACAGTTTGATTCTAAAAGGGAAGTGAAATACTCTTTAACATCTGCAGGCGAGACTGCTGCAACAGCAGGCCAACCTTCGGTATGACTACATTGTTTTTCTGTCCTTTGTGGCGCTGACTCAGCATCAGTTAATAAACCCTCTCAAGAAGGCTGGATTTCTCTTGTTTAATTATCATCTTGGAGCTTTCTGAGAACTCTTAGGAATTGTTCATTCAGTTTTATACCCTTAGCACATCTGCCGAGTCAAAGTCCTGTTTCCTCTTGCTGCTAGCGTCCCCTCTGGCGTAATGTGGAATAACAGCCTCCAGGCAGCCAAGCGGGGAGTGTGTGTTGCTTATGTCCCCTAGTGGGAATGTAATTGTTTTGTACTACAGAGATTGTAGAAGGACTTTAGACACAAAAACCATTTCCTGGCAAATAATCTTTGCCTCCCACCCACACCCCCCCCCCAATTCTAGAAAACTTTCCTAAAAGAGAGGGAAAAAATCTAGAAAACTTTCCTAAAAGAGGGAAAAGAAAGGTTAACGATAAACAGACATATTTCTATGATCAACTTGGGCTCTTGTTTGGCTTTGTTTTGTTTCTTCCTGTAAACAAATACTCAGATGTCCACTTCATTGTATGACTAAGTTGGTATCATTAGGTCGGGACTGGGCGTGTGTATGTGGGTGTGTGTGTGTTGGGATGTGGGTGTGTATGCACACGTGTATTTAAAATGTTAGAAAAGACATTGCAGCCTAGGGTTGAAGGAGAGACGATTTCAAAAACAACCACCTTTATGAGGCAAGCAGGAAAAGTGGGAGACTTTGTGTTTCAGGGATCTAAACAGTAATTGTAATGGGGTGCCTGCTATAAATGGACCCTTTGCATCATTGTTTCTCTGAATTAGAGGATTCCTTGCTGAAGGCACAAGACCATTGAAGGAAGTAAAGCATCTGGTTTGTTTTGTAATGAGAAGCAGGAATGCAAGGTCCACGCTCTTAATAATAAACAAACAGGACATTGTATGCCATCATCACAGGATGTCCTTCCTTCAACAGAGGACTGACTGGGGCTGGAGGAAAAGCCGGACAGGGCGTAGAACGAGCCCCAGTAATTACCGCCTCCGTCTGCCCTCCACTTGCAGTGATCAGTTCAACATTCTCTTTAACTGTGAACCGATTAATGTTTTACACTTTGCTTACACGCTCCTCCTCGGAAGTCTGGCTGTGGGTTTGGGGAGGGGAGCAGAGGCAGAGATTTCTAATCCGTAGGATTATTACTTTTCCCTATTTCCCTATTTATTAAATGGTTGAAAGAGGGAAGTTAGGTCTACCAAATCTGAATGTGTTTCAGTTAGCAGGAGACACGGAAGCCGACGTGTTTTTTTGGTGGGGGGCGGGAGGGATGTACATTTCATAGGCTGTAGCTGGAGGATTGGACAGATACATTTTATTACATTAAATGCAAAAATGCACGATCTTTTCAGGTACCTTATGTATATTCTTTAAACTGTGGATTTGAGCCGAGGAACTACAAGATTTTTAGGTAATTTTTAGGTTTCCCTTAATTTAAGGAATGTGCGTCCCCTGAGAAAGCCTCAGCAGAAAGGAGGGCGGTCTGAGTATTTAGAATACAATACAGCCCGAGTAAACGTTGAGGTTAAGTGCTTTCGAAGGGAAGTAAGAAGATTCCAAGTAAATGCTGAAATTCACATGCGAAGAGAGGAAGCTCTCGGAGGCTCGCGATCTGGGGGAAAGCACTGGGCTGAGCTCTCTGCACGGCTCCGGCGAGTCCAGGTGTGGCCACGCCCCCCCTCAGCAGCTGGTGGGAGTGAATCAGACGAATGGGAAATCTGCAGCAGGGAGGGGAAAGGAGCCTCCGGTCTGGTTAACACAGACTGAAAGTGCTGCGGTGACACTCAGCCCTCCAGTGCTGCGGAGAGGCAGAGCAGCGCGCGGCACCTGTCCGCCGCGGAGAGCCGGGACGCGGGCGCCGGGGCGGCCGGAGAGAAGGAGGGACCGCCGAGGTGCGCGTCAGTCCTCAGCCCGCGGGGGGACGCGGAGGAAATGTGGACTGTGTAGAGATGAGCGACACTTTTCTCAGATGTTGGATATTTGCTTGGACAAGCGTGTGGGTACGACCTTGGTAAGGAACTTGATCTTGTTTTTCCTTCTGAAATTGATGAGAAATTGTTGTCGTTCTTGTTGTTAGCGTAGTGGCGGTAGAAACCAGGACCGATTCTGCTTTAGGGCTCTTAGAACTGTCAAACATTTGTAAGACTTTTTCCTTCTGAATCATTAACCCTTTCAGTTCGAGGCATAATTGTCAATTCATTGAAATTTCGGTAGTGGCTCCTGCCCACCCACCGTCGAAATGACTTCTCCCGGTTGCTTAATCTTAAAATTTTGCTTTATTTTAACGCTTATGTGGCATCATGACTGTACATGTTGGAACTAAATAAAAACAAGCAAGCTTGCTTCAATCGTCAGGAAAGACAAGTTTGCATTTGACTTCTTTTTAAAAGAGCATCATATTTAGGGAAGAAAGAGAAGAATGTGAAAGCCACTTTGAGGGACTTCCACGGAGAGTTGTGTTTACATTCCAAGGAGGACACGTTCTTACATGGAAATGATACCCATGTTCCTACTTTTTATCACACATTGTATAGGAAAGGGTTGCAGAGTTGTTTACCTTTTCTCTCTCTCTCTCTCTCTCTCT
>LNAC01000039.1:1410787-1437528 GCA_002007465.1 Ailurus styani
TCTCTCTCTCTCTCTCTCTCTCTCTCTCTCTCTCTCTCTCTCTCTCTCTCTCTCTCTCTTCGGAAAGCACTTTTCCTGAGTGTGAGGGGGGATTTGCGGGAATATCCTTATCAGTTTACAAGTGGAAGCAAGAGCCTGTCCTCTGAGTCTTCTATATTTGTTACAACTTTAGTTACAGTAAACTGAAGTACATCAGTGACTTCTGGGAATTCGTACACTTTCAGATTTAAATGGAAAGTGCTATTTGTAGCTGAGGCTCCTAAAGGAATTCTCTCCAGGGAATGCTATTGAACAGTTTTATGCTTTGTTTTTGCTCTTTCAATTTGGCATGAGATGCCCACCAGTCAAAGGAAACTGCCAGGAGTTTTCCCCCTTCGCCCATTTTTCCTCCTCTTTTTCCTGTGCTCCCAAACCATTTCTGAAAAGCTGCAGCTCAGTGATGCTGGCAGGATGCAACCCTTTCATTCTTCCATGTGAGAGGATGAAAGGCAGCGCGCAGCAGAGAGGGGGGGCAGCGAGTTGTTTTGAAAGTTGTTTTGCGTTGGGAGCTGGTGGGAAAGTTCAGTCTTCCCCATTTGGAAAAGGCCGGCTGGGTTCCGCTCCTGCCCCACACACGCTTTCCATTTTTAGCTTCATTCAGAGGCAGACAGAGCTCCTTCCTCTTCCTCTCCTTGTTTGTGACACTTTTCTGAGGCAGCTTTTCCACAGCGCTGAGGGTCTGGCGGCCATGACCCCAGGAGCTCTGGGACATAGGACTGAGCGCCCACAGCATTTTTCTGCTGTGAGAGGTAAAGCCAAGGCTTGTTCGGAGGTGGTTCTTTTCTTTCTTTCTTTCTTTCTTCCTTCTCTTTCCCCCCCAATGAGTTTGCCACAGTCTTGGCTTTCTTTCTTTTTTGAGAACTAAGTAAGAGTAGCATTTTAAAACCTTGCTTCTTCAAGGCGGTCTTCTTTATACGGCTTTTTGGCTCTTACTCAACTGTACCAAGCACTCTGGATCTGCTTTTAAAGTTCTCAGACTACTGTATTAGTCATAGCCTCTCGGATGGAGCCACAGGACAATGGGGATTAAAGGCCCTTTTTCCCTTCTCTTCCAGGCTGCCCCGAAGTGTAGCTCCAGCGCTGTGAGGTTTCAAGGGTTGACCGACGGGACCATGAAAATGGACATGGAGGACGCAGATATGACTCTGTGGACAGAGGCTGAGTTTGAAGAGAAGTGTACATATATTGTGAATGACCACCCCTGGGACTGCGGTGCCGATGGAGGAACTTCAGTTCAGGCAGAGGCATCCCTACCAAGGAATCTGCTTTTCAAATATGTCACCAACGGCAAAGAGGTAAGCCTCTTTTTCTTGCTGAAGAAGATTGGCACCTGATGCCCAATCTCCCTACCACTTGCCCTCAAGGCCTCGTATTTCTGGGAGAATCTGTAAGTATCAGTAAATAATTGATTACTTCACCCACTTCTTTCATTGCTTTCTCTTTCCCTAAGTCTGTCCTTCTCATTTCCTCCAGCCCTCCACTGTTCCATACTAATTAGCAAACAGTTAAATCTTCAGGCAAGTTGACACTTCTTGGCAAAGCCCAACGGCAGCCCAAGGTGGGCGAAATTGTCAGCAACCTTCCAGAAAGCCACTGTCCACCCTGCCCTCGCTGACCCTGGTCCTCCAGGTATACCGTAGCTTTTGAGGGAGAAGACTTTCTTAGAAAAAAAAGTTTTCCTTGTTTCTTTTGTCTCCTTTTGGTCATTAGATGGCTTTCTTCTTTTTAATGAGCCAGCTTTATTAGCTGGGTTTCTAAAATTATTCTCAAAACCTTGACGTGTTTATGAAGCGAAGTGATGGTATAAACCAAGAAGAGGTTCGTGTAAAAGTGTCCTCTGTCCGGATGACTTCAGAGCTAACTACTGTTTATCTGCCGCAGCTCCTTTGCTCTGGCTGGGCTGGCAGGCTGATTCCTTACTGGCCTCTGAAGTGGGTACATTCTTTGTTGTTTCAAAGGGGCTGGAAACCCAAACTTGGAATGAGCAAAGGATTTGTGTTTACCCTTTTATATAACGATTATAGCGAGGCGTGATGTTTAGCTGTGAAATAACTTGCAGAACCACTCTTGTTTTGAGAATTCAACTACTGTAGTGGTTCCTACTCGTCTCCACTGTAGAGCCGAGTTGAGGGGATTGACCCCTCCACAGACTTCCCACCCCTAGGACTACCATGGGTTACTGTCATTTCTGTCGCTGCCTTCAGAAAGAAGTGATTCCTTGCTGTGGGAATCCATGACTTGATACTGGGACTGTTCATTAGGGCTCTGTCAGATCACTTTTCCTCCTTCCCCAAGGAACAGTACTTGAAGGAGTCGGGGGAGACTGTTGTTTGGGAAATACTTTGTCTCTTTCCTGTTTGTGTGTCTGAGTTCAGTGTTTTTGGTGAGGGGGAGACACAGCTGTCTAAAATTAAATAGAGCAGCTCTGCTTTGAGTTTCATTAAAGCTTAACCTTTTTTTTTTTCCCCTGCTGGAAGAATAGAGGCAGATTTCATAAAAACCAAAATTTAAATTGCAGTGGTACATGAACGTTAACCTAAAATTTAACCCCACAGGTCGGCCTTAATTATACCTCTTTCTGAGAGTAACACTCTTTTCAATAGAAAGCCTCATAATACATGGCCCGTGGAATCAATGTAGGATTTGTTTGGCTATTTAAGGTTTGGCTGTGGCTTTAGAAGGTGTCGTGTGTTTTTTCCCATATCACATTTAACCAAATAGTGGTCTGTTCCCAGGGTTCATTGGTGCCTTGTTGCCCCGTCCTGCCCAGTGGACTGAAATAAAGACCTCTATTCTGTGGGTCATCTTCGCTTTTTCATTCTATAATGTTCTTATCTTCTGTTCAGCTCTTAGCTTGTTTTCCGATTTCCATCATTCTACTTAAAATCGTAGCTAAATAAAGGAATGCTCTCAGATCATTAGTCCAAGGTTCAGAAAGATAGTCACTTACTCAAGATATGTAGTGAGAAGCCTGAGCCAGGACTAAGAGCAAAGTTCTTCTGACTTCCCCAGCCAGTGCTTCTTGATTATGCTACACTGGCCCCTCTTGGTGTCACTGTGGTTTTATTTATCGTCTTTACGTCTTTCAGACCGATCCTTTATTAAGCTTGTTTGGTTTTGGTTTTTTTTTCCTTTGAACATACAACTTCCTATTCAGTATGTTCATACAGCGCCTTGTATATACCTAAAGAGGGTCCTTCAAAACTCACCTAATAAGAGATCAGGGTCCTCCTGGTCTATTTTCCCATGTTTTATTTAACTGAAACACTTGAATAACACATCTCCAGTTCCTAATCCTAAAAGCAACCAGGAAGCCAACTCGAATGTCATGCTGTCTTACACTTACTCTGGAATTTGTATGTATTTTTCTGTTTCTTTCTCCTTCTTGTCTGCACTTTGGGAAAGGACAGCTCCTTACGGTGGGGAAAGAGACGCATGGAATTCAGCCATTGAGGGTATGATACCTGAAAGCCAGTTCTCCAACAGAGACCTTCAGGATGGACGAAATGTTTACATTGACATTATTCAGTTAGTTCTTCCAGTCCCACCGGCCATGGAAAGAGGGGGAAAAAGCCTTTCTGTAAGGGGTTTTTATCTCACTGGTTGATCTTGCCCTTCTTTATATGTTTTCATTTAAGTAACAGAAGCTATTACATGGTGTACTGTTGTGCTGACATACTTGGGGATTTTTTTTTTTAACAAGACCATTTTTCATTATGAATTTGTGCTATGTGTCAGCACCTTTTTTTTTCTTTTGGTTTAAAAACAAAACATACAAACCAAATTTCTGATCTTGACCCTCATTTTTAGATTTGGTTTAGAATCATTCTGCACCTTTAATGAGCCTGTTCTTACTTCCTATTTCCAGAACTCAAACCAAATATAGACATACTATTCAAAACTTTTAAAACTTTTTTTTAACGATGGGTTATTCTTTTAGGGGGGATTTTCCCCTTGTCCTCCTGAAATAATCTTTTGTGAATACATGAATACAGACAGATCAATTTAAACAGTTATAATTTAGAAGCAGCAGCCTGTATCAAGTTTGCTTATATTCAAGAGGCATGGTGGCTCTAAGTCTGACCTCCGAGAATCATGTGGTGATAAATATAAGACCCATGACGGGGACTCACTGAATGTCTATTTTGATTGAAGTCCATTATTAACTCAAGCCATCTGTAAGAAGTATCTCTCCATAACAGGCAATTCCCTCTTCTTCCTACTGCCTTTTATTTGTGAGACAATGTACCAAGACATTACCATGTTTCCTTTAATATAAAGATAATCAAGAAAGAAATCTTCCAAAAACATCTTCATCCACCCCACTTCCTTTAGAAGAAAAAAAAAATGAAGTGAATTACAAGCTGAAGTCTCAGTTCACTACAGAGTTCTAATCCTTTCAATGCAAATACCCTTATATTCAAAATAAATTTATAATCGAATAAGTCATTTTTATGGGGGGGTGGATTCGGGGAGGGGAAGAGATAGCTAGTAATTAAAATCATCTTAATGTAATTTGGGATGAGGATACTCATACCACATTTAAACCTGAATAATGTTTCTGCTTGAAGCCCTCTGCTATGCGTGTGTGTTTGTAGATTCCCTAAAGGAGGAATTGCTTTAAAAAAAACCCCAAGTTCATATTCTCCTTGATACCAGACTTAAATTCAGCAAGCCCCATCCTAAGTTGTGAAATCTTTGTTTTGTACAATGAAAAACATGCCCTTTTTTGTCTAGAAGCCCTAGACATCAGGGTGTGTTTTGACACTGAGGCCACTGATCTCCATCAATCTGCCCAAGTGGAGGAAGGGCTCGCTCCCAACGTGAGGCACCGCGTGGAAGGGCTTGTGGGGTGGCGAGAGAGAAGGCAAACAAGTGTGGAGGCAGGGTCTTCTTCCAGATAGGATTATGGGAGGCATACAGACAGCAGCCTGCCCCTGGTAATAATTCTTTAGGACCCTGGTCAGTTCCTGTGAAATTTCCTTCTTGAGCTTAGGTGAACACATTCTTAATTAGTCTTTTTAGCACTGTGAGATCCAAGGCACATACCAGATTCCTCTGTCTCATGTGCTTGCTCCACGGATAGAATATTGTTGGCTAAGATTCACATCTGGATCTTTTTTGGGGCAAGAGGGAGAATAGGACTTGGTCTTCTACTTCCCATTAAAAACAACCTTGGTTCCCATTCCCCCTCCAGTTACCTAGCCGAGCGCCATGATCTTAGAATTGCAGCTCGTATGTCCTCTTGGAATAATGTCTCAGACATGGATTTGAGATGAAGCTATTTATCCTGTACTAAAGTGCTGGGCTGGGAGTGGATGGAGATGGTATTGAAGCTATACAATTCCTTCCAACCTTGAAATTCAATTATTTTGTGTCTCTGTGTATCCACTTTGTGTGAGTTTATGTGTTCCTGATAGCTCTGTGTATAATGGAACTTAAAATAATAGGGCTCTGTGCCACTTGTAAAGATAATCTAATATTGAGGCTCTTTGGCTCCTTTTTTTTTTTTAATTATGAAATGCTCACCATGATAAGTATAGGTTCTTTTATTTGTTTGGGGCTTGAGGATTTTCATAGACTTCTCTTCCACCACAGACCCTCCTCTTTTTAATTGTTCTCCTGTCTTGCTTACTTAATTGCCTTTGTAAAATTATAGACGGCAAGTACTGTCCTATAGCTTCCTCAGTGACTTGCTTATAGTTGTTCTCAAATAGGTGCTGGGTGGTTATGTCTGCTGCAAATTCTTTTGTAGTAATAAAATTCAGGTCGATTTTTTTTGGCCATGAGAAAATTTTGTGTGTTTTCTTAGTGTAAGATTAATAGATGAGAACCAAGAGGCCCATTGGTTTAAAAAAAGAGCAATTCGGAAGAGAAAAAAAAAAACCGTGACCTCAATGTAATGCTACTTGTTGGTAATCAAGCCCTGACTCCCAAGACACTGTCTGCAAGAGACTATAATTTAAAACAAAGTTGATGAACCAGTTGAGTACCTTTCTTCAAATTACTGCTTTAAAGTGGATGTGTTGAAAATATCAACTGCTAATTATTGGCTCACCAACAAATGACATTATTTGTTTTTCCTGTTTGTCATTTTAATATTACGGAATAATCACTCGAATGTGAATGCCAAATGATTTGCGTGTCATAGAAGTCAATTCCATGAATTTTTCAGATTAATTAGGTTCAATAATGTATCCTAAATAATGAGCATCCTCATAAGTAAGTCTACTTAAGCTTTAGTATGTATTTTTATCTCAAGACTGCTCTGAGCTACTCCTATACCCAGTAGTTTTACTGCCAACAAATACCAGTAATGATGAACTGTATTGAAAGGGCACATAGATGTAAATGAAGGCAGAGGAGGATGAGACGAACATCTGCTTTTTTCAGCTCTCTGCCAGAAATTCATAAAGTACCAAAAATAACACTTTAGCTCACAACCTTGTTTCAACTTGGGTTAGGTGTAGGAAATTTTCTTTCTTTCTTTTCTTTCTTCTTTCTTTCCTTTTTTTTTTTTCTCTTAATTTTCTGTCTTTCCAGTTTGGGTATGCTCTATTGGCTTGTATACTGAATACTAACTTATTTTTAAAAAATCATTGGCTGATAAGAAATGTACATGAGAAAGATTGGACTGTTACAACCATGGAAATGTGCTTATTCCATATCCATTTCAACAGGTTTTAAGTTCTTGATGAAATGTATTGATGTATAAGTGTATGTCACAACCAAAATCTGAGATTCCACTGTGTACATTTATTGATACATATATTTGGACCTACCATAGCAGGTCACAATTACACAGGAGCCATTGGGCTTAGTAAAACCTGGAAGTAAATATTCTCTTTTACCTCCCTTCTTGGTCCATTTCAGTAAGGTATTCAATAAGTAATTTGTAGGCGGTTTTGGACCAAAAATAAATAAATAAAAATGGGAAAGTGACTAAATAAAAACCAATACAAAACTGTAATGTGAAATGTTGCAGAGGACTACTTACGGAGGAGTTCTTTTGAATAGTGATGAATTGCTTCCTGATTCGTGGTTGGTGATTTTTTTCACTCCCTTAAAGAAATTTACGATCAAGGAGGAACTGCCATAGTTAACATGTTTCTTTAGCAAGGCCCTAGTGTGATACATCCAGTTTGAGAAGGTCATTTCCTCAGATCTTAGAACCCACAGCTCTCAGAACCCACAGCTCTCCTCAGTATAAATTCCGTTTCAAAGGACGACTTTTGACCACTGTTGAGTAGAAGATGCTAGGGGAGAACAAAGTTACTTGAAAGATCTTTCTTCTATTAAAGAGATCTTATAAGTGAAGGGGAAAGAAAAAAAAAACACCTCATTTGGACTGAAAAGAATATAATGTGTTTTGCTTCTGGTTCCTTAGGTCTTTGTGGAACAACCGAAGAGCATTATTTTGGTTTCTGAGGTTAAAACTATTTTTTCCCCTCAAGCATGCTGTGTTTATGGTTTGATGGAGAAGGAGAAATAAGAAATTAGGAACAGGCTGAAATAGTTTAATCTGGACCATCTAATTCTGCAGTATCTGATTCTAAAATCAGATAAAACAGAATGGTTACCCTCTCTGTTCTAGTATGAAAAGTAATAATAAAAATGAAAAAGTCACCAGAGAATAATCCTTTAGACTATTTTAATGCTTGGTTGGGTATTCACTTATGATCTGGGAGCTTAAAAGTCAGTTTCCCACTAAGATGAACCTTGTTGTTAAAATTATGGCGGCACCACTGGTATCTGCTCTCTGTACCATCATTTTGTCGTTGTTGGTTGTTCTACTACTTGACAATTCGGATCAATAAAAACATCGGTTTATATTTTACAGTTTGAAGTAATTATTTCATATTTTATCCCCTTTAGGTTATTGGAGTGGTGAGTAAAGAATACATACCAAAGGGAACACGTTTTGGACCTCTAGTAGGTGAAATCTACACCAATGATACTGTTCCCAAGAACGCCAACAGGAAATATTTCTGGCGCGTAAGTAGGGAAAATTTTTTCAGATTCCTTAAGAATTATGAAAAAAAAATGGAGCTAGAATTGCTGGGTCACTTCCTTTTTCAACCTGTACTGGGGCTTACCACAACTATTCTGGGCCCCTGTGGACACAGGGAGTTGTAAGCAAATGTGATTGAAACTGGTTAATTGTTTGGCTCCAGAAATGCAGCCCCTAGGTGATTAAGGATGGAGATATGGACTGTATGTGAATCTTAATTTTTGCAATTCATTAGAGCTTTGTGATGAAAGGAAACAGTTTGCTGCTTGCTTCAAGGGTAGGTTCATTTGCATTTCTCTGCAAGGAAGTAGTAATGAGTCACCAAGCCTTAGATTTCACCCTTTCTTGATTTCTTGCTGAGTTAACTTTAATTGAATGGAAGAGTAATCGTAAATGAATTAGCTTGAAAATAAATGCTGTTAAGGAAGGCTGGGTAGAAGATGCCACTAGGGGAATGGAGATGACTAGGACTGGTCTTGCGTCTGCATAGTAAAACTGTTGGGTTTGACCATATGTACATTACTCCCATAGTGTAAGGGAAGTGTTTGTGATCATGTGAGAGCATAAAAGTCTGGCCCATACAACTTCCTTTGGAATATCAGGATTAGAAAGGACCTCAAAGATGAACTAATTAGATGGAGTTTTTGAGTAAAAGACCTGGAATTAGAAGGGAACAGAGACAAAAAACTAGACTGCTTTCCTTCTTCCCATAGATCTCTCTAGGATATTCACTTTTCTCAATTAGAAAATAAAAACATACTTACTAAATTTAAAAGTAATTTTTTATGCATATTTGCATAGAATATACATGACTACCAGGGAACCATTATTTGAATTCTTTTAAGAATCTCCATTCTTTTAAGAAACAGCTGTAAGAAACAACAACAAAAACTGGATTATACTTATTCTGACCAGTTTTTACCTACCATGGTTATATCTTGGGAGAAGTATCTTTATAAAAGACTTCTATTTGGGGATCATTCAGAAGCTGCTCCATAGAAACAGGATTTTTTTTTTCAGGATTTTTTTTTAATCCAAGAAGTTTTGTGTTTTTAGACGTTTATTTTACTAATTTTCCAAATAAGAAAGAGCACTAAGAATTGTTAACTAAGAATTGTGTGCTCACAATTTTTATTTAATAATTACACATGCTTAAAATATATTTACTGGGCGCCTGGGTGGCTCAGTGGGTTAAAGCCTCTGCCTTCAGCTCAGGTCATGATCTCAGGGTCCTGGGATCGAGCCCCGCATCGGGCTCTCTGCTCAGCAGGGAGCCTGCTTCCTCCTCTCTCTCTGCCTGCCTCTCTGCCTACTTGTAATCTCTCTCTGTCAAATAAATAAATAAAATCTTTAAAATATATATATATATATATTTACTTTGTGACTTATCATGGGCAAAATGTCAGTGAGTGCATTTTTGCCTTTATTGCCAATAAAGTCTTCTCAGAAGTGAGCCACAAAAGTGTATAAGTCTTGGAGTCAGAAGTCTGAATTAACACAATCCAACATAAGACTTATTAATGTATGATCATTTTTTTTTAAAGGCAAGAAATACCTAAGAACCTCCTAGCTCTGTCCCAGTTCCCTGGTTCATTAAAGATTCACCCTAAGTAGCTGAAATGCTTTCTTTGGGAGAATTGATTTGAATCAGTCTTTCACATACAAAGGATATTGTAGGAGAAAACTCCCCACATGTTGTTAAAAGCATCCTGATTTTTCTGGCAGGAATATGAACATCTGTTGTAAGGAAAGAAAAAGTTTCATGCAAATTACATAGTCAAAGAAGAGTAGGGATGGTCAAGTTGAGAAACCAGTGACATTTCTTGTAACTGTACTATGAGTCAGCACATTTTTAATCTTCCTGATAATATATGGCAGTGTAGCGAGGTGAGAAGGAGTACTGTTCATTTGACGTATGCATTATTTTATTTTCGTGTGTGTGTGTATGTATGACTTCATGGCACAGACGTTTCTGTTTTTAAATGAGGATACAGTAAATTGCAGTCCAGGGAAGGTTGACTGGAATCCCACGCCCGCCCGTAGCTTTAGAAAGCAGTCTCCGCCCAGCGAAGAGTGCAGAACGATGGAACCCCACGTTCCTGGAAGTTTGCACATCAGAGTAAACAAACTTGAAAACCCCTCTTGATAGCAGAATTCACCCAGCCTTGTTCCATTTTCTCTTAACAAAACACACCGCAAAAGCTCTCACAAGCTGCTTTGATGAAGCCACATGTATTTCCCCCTTCACAATTTACAGGAAGTTACTCTTAAAAGAAAGTGATTCTGGTGTTTACTGCCCGTGTTAAAGGGACAGAGTTCCTTTTTGTTTCTGATAACGTGTGAGTGAAATACAGACACGATTTATAGACTATCATAGTCAGTATGTGACTAGGAACAAAGCCATAACCTGCTGTCCGGTTAGAGCACAATTTCTGCTACGAACAGTGTCCTACCACTTGAAGACTACAAGTTGCAGATAACCAGGTATTGATTATAGATGGATAAGGAAATTTCTTCAGTCTGAAGAAGAAGGAGCACACCTTAAAAAGAGGGGGAGAGAGAGAGAAACTTTCTGTGGAAGGTTGAGGAGTTTGTTTGTAAAGTAGTTTCAGCAAGAATGTATGTTTCAATTTCTCCTATTCCTACCTCTGCCTTTTTACCGAAGCTAGCCTGAGTCTGTCGGTTAGCCAGAAGTGGTATTACTGGGAGGCAAACTTTGAGTTCTTCATTATGCGTTACCTTTAAAGGACAATGGTTTCTTCCTGTTCTTTTTCGAAAAACACATGCCTATGGCTCTGTGAGATGGTGTTTTAGCCAACCACCGTACAGATAAGAGGGTTCCCTCTCCCCTCCTTCGGCTTGAAAGAGAAGTGCAAGGCTGAACATGTTTATCAAGAGAAAAAGTGACTTCTTGGTCGTCTGTCAAATCCTGGCTTCTGTCCTGCTGTTCACTTTGTTATGGCAGGTGAAGTTCACCTTTGCCCCACCCAGTGTTTCCACAAAAAGGCAGGGTTCCAAGTATTCATATGAACAAGTGTTACTTCTGGACTTGGAGGCTTGGGGGTGGAGGATGTTTGCATAGTTTAAGCCTTGGGCGGGGGTGTAGGAAACGGCAAGTACAGAGGCCATAGAAAAAGTTGAGAGACTCGGTTTGACGTATTCGGTTGGCTTGGTCTTCTACCCAGTGACTCAAAGCATTCAAAGTCAGCATAATCGGAACTAAAGTTAGAAGCTTCGCCCATTTGCCGTTCACGGCTGTAGCAAAAGTAATACTCTCTGGTGGTTTGATCCGTCCGAGACGGCTCCTTAAATGAAATGTGGTGTTTCATTCTTCTGCCATTTTTCCCCAAACATGAAAAGATGATAAAACTGAAATGGAAAAGGTAACTGACAAAGCGTGCCTTACCTGTTTCCGTCCTGATTTCTGCTGATTCAAGACTACTCTGGCTAAACCGATTTCATTCTTTTTCTAAGTGGGCAACAGGGAATGAGAAATCACACACGGTCCTTGCCGTGTTTATTCTTAGAGGTGCCGGGGAAGCTTTCCATTGCTTTGGGGCTGGCTTTCTTTTACACGTCTGTCTTTTCGTTTGGACAGATCTATTCCAGAGGGGAGCTTCTCCACTTCATCGATGGCTTTAATGAGGAGAAAAGCAACTGGATGCGCTATGTGAATCCGGCGCACTCTGCCCGGGAGCAGAACCTGGCTGCGTGTCAGAACGGGATGAACATCTACTTCTACACCATTAAGCCCATCCCTGCCAACCAGGAGCTTCTTGTGTGGTATTGTCGGGACTTTGCAGAGAGGCTTCACTACCCTTATCCCGGAGAGCTGACAATGATGAATCTCAGTAAGTGGATTATAGAACAACAACAAAAATAAAATAAAAAATGCCAGTAATGTCAGTTCTGCCCCTAGGAGCTAATAACATGTTGTTTAATTATACGGCTTCATGTGTGGGGCCAAGTAGGTGGCTTTAAAACAAGGGACAAGGAAAAGGGAAAAAAATTTTTGTAGTCCCTGTCCCCCATTATGAAACTTGATCGTGTGAAATATTAAAAGCTATTTTGAGTGTTTACTTCAGAAAGTTACAGGGAGAAATAGATGTCTAATTCTAATCTTTCCAAAAGGGGGCAGATGGGAGTATAAAAGGGATTGGTCCTGACATGCCTAGTATGAGAGGTATAGCCCTTATTTGTGGTGATTTGTTGGTGCTCACAGTGTGTGATGGAATGTTGCAGAGATGCACATTTGGTTATCAATGTATGGTCTGATGTAGAACATTTCAGACTGTTTCTAGAAAAACTCACAGCTATAATTTTTAAAATATTATTTTAAGTGGATAACTAAAGATTTTGTATCTTAGCTTCCTTCTTTAAGGCAAAAACCTAATTATCTAAACTTTTGATCACTATTCCAGTAGCCACTTTGTTTTAACAAATTCTCAGTTCCTTAGGTTTATAAGCTTTTACTTTTTTATTTGGTTTAAGTTACTGCCATAACCCCTCTGCAAAGGGCTACCTCATTTTAGTCATTCTCAAGTGATCTCTAGGAACAATTTAAGAAGGACCATAAAACTCCAATCTGTTGTAATTATGGTTCTGTGTTCTCAATTAGACTGCTACGTTTTAAGGAAGTTTTTAATAGTAGATCCTTTTGGTGTAAAAGTTTTGGCATCTAAATTTTGAAATTTTTGCAACTTTTTGTTTTGATATGATTTCAAATTTGAGGAAAAGTTGCAAAAATAGTACAAAGAATTCCCAGGTAATTTTTACCCAGATTCACCAATTGTTGATAACGCAGTCTCAATTGCTTTATCTGAATTCAGGCTCAATTGTTTTAGTTCACATTTCCACCTATGAAACATTTGGAATGAATGTTAATTTTAACATAAATTAGACTTCTGACTTCAACTTTAGGACCAATTAACAAAACTGGTCAGGATAAGCCAGCTCTGTAGCTAGTTGGTGCTCATCCCACACCATCAGAATTTACTTGATCTCCCTACGATCTCAATACTGTATTTGCAGTTTTCTGTAAAGCTGGGACTATAAAAGCTTATGAATCTCCCTCTCAGGATCACCTTTCAAGTTTGCATTTGTGGTCCTCTCTCTCTGTCACACACACACATATACACTCAGCGCACCCTTGAACTTCAGTAAGAGATCTTGGAATCATTGGAAACAAGCTGGCTTCCAACATGAGCGTGAGGGGGGTGAGTCAGGTCCTGACCAAAGGTGTCAGTTTTTTTCCCTCATATCTCTTCTGAGCTCCCAAGAGTCTGTGGTATGCGCTGAGCACCCCAGGAGCCATTCAGCTGTTTTGGCACCTGCACGTGCAGGGCCCAGTGGTAAAAGACAGCTTATATTCTAGCAGAGCCTCTCACTGGGAGATGTGCTGCTTCCTCCTGACTTTCTTAACATGGCAAGTCACTTCTTGAGGGTCTCCTTACACTCCTTGAGCTTCATCATTCGTGGATTCAGAGAAAGACCTTCGTTGGTTTTTTTTTTTTTTCAAACAGTAACTCCATTTGAAGTGACCCACCCCAGTGACTTCGCACCAACCACAAAGAAGCTTTTTCACCTACATCCTTCACCCACTGTGGTTTCAAAGCCCCTGCATTTTTATTCCCTGAAGAAAGGCTTTGCACAACATTTAAGATTCAAGTGCTCATTCCCACCTTTGTTCCCACAAATGTCCCTTTTTATTTATGCAGAATTTTTTTCTAAATGGTGGCTTAACATTTTCAGGGACCCTTTCCTTGTCCAGTGTTCATAGTAAAGGAGAGTGAACAAATAACCAGTCACGTTAAGCCAAGACTCCTGATGCCGATTGTGAAACCAGTTGTCTTAGGTGTGGTAACTGATGATTGAGCCTCTGATCAGGAAAATTTCCACTCTTTCATCAGGCCTAATAGGTAGATTGTGTCTTCAAATGAGTTGTGTTGAGTTTCCGTGCTTCCAGCACAATAGAAGCTTGTGCCATAATCTCCGTGAGGACTTTAAATGGCAGTTGATGGTCCAATTGGTAGAATTATGAGAAGAGATTAGAATTAAACTGAGGTAAAAAATAGTAAGTAGACAGAAATTACAAATTGGCATTTTTTAAAAAACAAAAGGCATAGAAACTATTAAATTTAACTCTTACCCCTCCCAGGTTTTTTGGTATTTTTTTTCCTATGTATCTAACCAACCCATCTAGAAAACAGTTGACCAAATTATAGACTTCTAAATGTTAATCTGCTTTCTCAGTTTCAGTTGAAAACAGACTTTGTTTTGCCTACTGCAGAACTTCTAGGTTCTTTCTTGTAGTCTTGGGGGTTCTTATTATAGATCGAAAATGTGAGTCGGCATAATTAAGCCATTCAGAGCCTTCAGAAGCAGTTCACTCTTGAAATGACTCCGTCCGCCTACAGCCATTTAAGATTTAAGAACAAAAACAGATCTTGATTTTCTTCTTCATGTTAACTCAAGCTGCTGCTGAGTGGGAGAGTCAGAAATGACACCAGCTCTACTGATTACTCAGCTGCTGAAGGATGATTTTTTAAAATGTACCTTCACATAGATTCCATGACTTCCACCTTAGAACATCTTAGGGTGCTAACGTTTCCCTCTGGATATTGTTTTGGAGGAAGACAGAAATTTATTTCTATGGAGGCATAAGAGATACCAAACGTTGATTGTGGATTGACTATATTCTGGGCCCTGTACTAAGTATTTTGCATGGAAAATTATAGATTCTGACTTTACTGTTCATTGGCCCAGTCATTAGTTTTGTTCTCACTTTTTTTTTTAAAGATTTTATTTATTTATTTGACACAGAGAGAGAGAGATTACAAGTAGGCAGAGAGGCAGGCAGAGAGAGAGAGGAGGAAGCAGGCTCCCCGCGGAGCAGAGAGCCCGATGCGGGCCTCGATCCCAGGACCCTGAGATCATGACCTGAGCTGAAGGCAGAGGTTTTAACCCACTGAGCCATCCAGGCGCCCTTGTTCTCACTTTAATAACTGAATTATTAAGATACCTAGTGAGAACACCTGATTAAATAGGAGGGACAGGGCTACTGATGGACATGGGCTTCTTGCTTATGGTCTTAATCTGTTGAACTTTAGAACCGAGAGAGTATTGAAGCCACTGGAAAAATTATGAGACTGAGGTGTAATTTGCCACTTAAAAATGGTGGAGTTTCTGTTATGTTTTATGAGGGTGCCATCTTTTCTTTAAATGTGGGCCTACACGGGTGCCTCCAGATTGTTCTTTTTCACTTCCATAAAATTCCTTCCTGTGGTTGTGAGATGCCTTGCCTATCAGTTTCCCAACTTAGTTGTCTCTCTTCCTTTACCATTTCAGCTTTAAAAAACAAAAGTGACAATTTGAACTTCCTGCCTGCTGGGCCTCACTGAAAGACTGATATTGGCCCGATAAGGGGTTATTTATTTTGGTTTAGTGGCTTCAGAAATCCCTCTCCTTCAACAAGCTTTCCATCACTGCCCCCATCAGCATCTTCACTGATAGTGTCTTGGCCATGTTTATTCTGGGGCTGCTGGCTCACCCGGGAGTAACTGATAACAGCCAGCAGGAGATAACATTCTCGGAGGGCCTCTCGCACTGGAATCGAATCCCTCAAGCCTGTCAGTCCGGAGAATGGATTTGAAGAGTTCAGAATCTGGACTTCCACAGAGTTCATTTCTAGACCTATCAGATATCAAGCCTGGAGTGCTTTCTCAGTGAAATCAAACGGAAACTTTTTTTTTTCTTTGAGACAACGAACGATAGTTTTAGAGAGGCTTCAGCATGGTCCCTCAAACGTGTCCCCTTCCGATACTGAGACCAAGAGCTCCCCTGCCTTCCAAGGCATCCACACACATGGCTGGCTCATTCTTTCAACCTACTCCTCCTTGTGGGGCAGCTGTTCAATTGGAGTGATTGCCCTCTGATAACCAGAGCCCCAGCGAAGCAGCATCTGTTTTACTTTTGATTTCCAGGGAAGCCTGAGCCGGGAGTTTTTGCTCTGACTGGTGTTTTCCCAAAGGCATCGTTTGTTTCGTGTGTTTGGAGGGGCAGGGCTGGTGATGGAACTGTCCTCATTGCTGCTGTTCCTAAATAGTGTATTTACCGAGTAATAATACAGAATAAATGCTTTCATCTTAGCTGCCTGTTTTCTTTGGTGCTCTAAGTAATTGAACTGGCTCGGGAAGTGCCTGTTGTGGTTTGGCAGAGATGAGTATGTCACGCCTTGTGATTCCAGGGGACAGCATTGCTGGGAGCCTGGTTAAACCGGACAGAGCCTTGGTGCCATTCTTGTGTTGTCAGCAACTTGAGGGGAAGGGGTGGCATCCACATTGCTAATCTATTTGGCATAGGCAGTCCGAACAGGGTTTTATCAAATTCGCATTAAACAAGAATCAAGGCTAAAACTGATGACTGCTTGTTACTTGAAATGAGTCTTAATCTTTCACATCTAGATCGCAGGGTGTGCTGATTTCCTTTCGGTACACTGTGAACATCAGAATGACTTTTATTAACCTCTGACACCCCCACCCCAGGATTTTTCCACCCCATTTTAATGGAAGCTCTCGTGTCTTAGCTTGAACAGCACTTTTCCATCATACGGTTTTTACTAGTAGAAACAAAATAATCCAGAAGGTGCCCTTCATTCCAGATGTTGTCACTGTCCTCCTTTTGCTCAGAAGGAAATGGAGTGGTGCATTTGAGCCAGTGGCCCCGAGCCCTCTAGAATGAGAGGGCGTTGAGAAGCCAGGTGTGTCTCACTTGTGGCCAGCTGGCGCTCAGGTTTTCTCAAGGAGAGAGCAGTTTTGGCATTTTCACTTCAGTTCTTTATAACCCTTTGAGTAACCGACCATTCTTTATTTCAGCACAAACCCAGAGCCATCCAAAGCAGCCCAGCACTGAGAAAAATGAACTGTGCCCCAAGAACGTTCCAAAGAGAGAGTACAGCGTGAAAGAAATCCTGAAATTGGACTCCAACCCCTCCAAAGGAAAGGACTGCTACCGTTCCAACATTTCACCCTTCGCTTCAGAAAAGGAGGCGGACGACTTCCGAAAAAACGGGAGCCCCGAAATGCCCTTCTACCCCCGGGTTGTTTACCCCATCCGGGCCCCTCTGCCGGAGGACTTTTTGAAAGCCTATGGGATGGAGAGGCCCACCTACATCACTCACTCCCCCATCCCGTCCTCCACGACCCCGAGCCCCTCGGCAAGAAGCAGCCCCGACCAAAGCCTCAAAAGCTGCAGCCCGCACAGCAGCCCGGGGAACACGGTGTCGCCCCTGGCGCCCTGCCCTCCAGACCACCGGGACTCGTACGCCTACTTGAACGCCCCCTACGGCCCCGAAGGCTTGGGCTCCTACCCGGGGTACGCGCCGGCCCCGCACCTGCCTCCGGCCTTCATCCCCTCCTACAACGCCCACTACCCCAAGTTCCTTCTGCCCCCCTATGGCGTGAACTGCAACGGCCTGGGCGCCGTGGGCAACATGGGCGGCGTGGGCAACTTGAGCCTGTTCCCCAGGCTGTACCCCATGTACGGCAGCCTCCTGGGCGGCGGCGGCCTGCCGCACCCCCTGCTCAGCCCGGCCTCCCTGCCCAGCTCGCTGCCCTCGGACGGGGCCCGCAGGCCGCTACAGCCCGACCACGCGCGCGAGGTGCTCGTCCCGGCACCGCACAGTGCCTTCTCCCTCCCCGGGGCGGCCGCCAGCATGAAGGACAGGGCGAGCAGCCCCACCAGCGGGTCGCCCACAGCCGGCACGGCCGCCTCCGCGGAGCACGTGGTGCAGCCCAAAGCTACCTCAGCGGCGCTGGCGGCCCCCGGCAGTGACGAAGCCATGAATCTCATTAAAAACAAAAGAAACATGACGGGCTACAAGACATTGCCGTACCCCCTGAAGAAGCAGAACGGCAAGATAAAGTACGAGTGCAACGTCTGCGCGAAGACGTTCGGCCAGCTCTCAAATCTGAAGGTAGGCCTCCCAGCGGGGGCGGGGCCGCCGCCCCCCTGCGCGCCGGGGCCGTGCTGTGCGCCTGCGCCGCGTTGGATGCCTGCGCGCCTGCGTGCGGCTCGCTCTGCGCAGCTGCTGAGGAGCTTGGCGACTGTGTGAGGCGCGGGCCGGGAATAGCCGAGTGGCGGGCTGGCGGGGGCTCTTCAGCCGTTTACTGCTCTGCTGAGTTTCTTCTGTATAATGGAAATGTGGGGCTTGGGCTCGAACATCTGTGTAAAGTCTTGCTGGCGCATGACTTTTGTTCCTTTGGCTCAAACAAAACGAAGCATTCTGAAAATGGGGCTCTATTTGTTTGGTTTAAGCTCTAACTTGATGGTTTTCCTAAAGTGCCTGCATCATAAATGCCTGAGTCCTTGAGCAGAAATGTGAGGTCTTCCCAGCGACCGAGAGCAGGGCTAACGCACGTGTCTTCTTTCCAGGTCCACCTCAGAGTGCACAGCGGAGAACGGCCTTTCAAGTGCCAGACTTGCAACAAGGGCTTTACTCAGCTTGCCCACCTGCAGAAACACTACCTGGTCCACACGGGAGAGAAGCCACATGAATGCCAGGTGGGCAGTGTTTTCTGGTAGAAATTTTCACGTTGGTAGGGAGTGCCTCAGGAGTGGTCTCCCTGGGTCCTATAGCCCATAGTTTAAACCAGTACAGGAATTTTGCCTGGCCACTGGCTGATAACCCTGTCTCTGCTGATGAGCAGAGATGATGACACAGCTGGCTTCCAGTGGGTGGAAATGGCAGGGGGAGGTAAACACCTCTTCGTGTGCAGTGCCCACATCTCCCTGTTTGCTTAATGCCACACCATCGGTGCCACGGGGAGGCTTCTTGCCTCACAGGTTGCTGGGCGTTGGTATGTAAGCGTGCCCTTCCCACTGGCAACTCTTAATCTTCTGGTCTTACCGTCTCCCATCTCTGCCCTCTTCCCCACACTGTAGGTTTGCCACAAGCGATTTAGCAGCACCAGCAATCTCAAGACCCACCTGCGACTCCACTCTGGAGAGAAACCTTACCAGTGCAAGGTGTGCCCTGCCAAGTTCACCCAGTTTGTGCACCTGAAACTCCACAAGCGCCTACACACCCGGGAGCGGCCCCACAAGTGTGCCCATTGCCACAAGAGCTACATCCATCTCTGCAGCCTCAAGGTCCACCTGAAGGGGAACTGTCCTGTGGCCCCAGCCACGGGGATGCCTTTGGAGGATCTGACCCGGATCAACGAAGAAATCGAGAAGTTTGACATCAGTGACAACGCCGACCGGCTTGAGGACATGGAGGACAACATTGATGTGACCTCTGTGGTAGAGAAAGAAATTCTGGCTGTGGTCAGAAAAGAGAAAGAAGAAACTGGCCTGAAAGTGTCTTTGCAAAGAAACATGGGGAATGGACTCCTCTCAGGGTGTAGCCTTTATGAGTCATCAGACCCATCCCTCATGAAGTTGGCTCATAGCAACCCACTACCTCTGGGGCCTGTAAAGGTCAAACAGGAAACAGTTGAACCAATGGATCCTTAAGATTTTCAGAAAACAAAAAGTGTTTTGTTTTGTTTCTTAACTTATGACTTGGCAAGTCAGGGTGCCTGTAGCAAATGCTTGTACATAATTCCAGTTCTGCAAAGCTCTCCTGACGGCAGATGGTTTCCCCTCACCTGTCTGGAATTAAAGAGGGAACTTGAAAGTTACTGAAATCTCAGGGCATAAATGAGACAAAGACAATATATATACATATTATATATACTTATTTACACCCCCATCTATATATTTGAACCTGTGTATTTTGAATATTTGTGTGGATATGTTTGCATAGCCTTCCCATTGCTAAGACTATTGCCTAGCCATAATTATTTTTTCAATGATAATCCTTCATAATTTATTATACAATTTATCATTCAAAAAGCAATAATTAAAAAAGTTTACAATGACTGGAAAAATTCCTTGTAATTTGAGTTATAAATGTTATATTTTGGTCTTGTGGCCATTCTTTGTAGATAATTTCTGCACATCTGTCTAAATACCTACGATTTAGTAAACAAATACATTACTTCAGTTGACCTCCCTCTATAATAATGGTTTGAAAATGAGGTTTGGTATTGCCAAAGTTAGGCAGTTGATGTGTTAACTCATAAGATCTCATTTGAACAGCATTGTATAACTTGGGGGAAATGTGTGCAGAATTACCCAATAATAACTTCAGTAGAAGAAACAAGAAAGGGAATCTTGTATGTTTGTGTAGATAGTTCAGATTCTTTTCCCCCTAGTCACAGATTTACCAGAAAGGAGACAAGAAGGCTTTGCCCACCTGTCTTCCTCTCCAAAAAGCAGGGTCACCCCACCCCCAAAGTCACATGACCATTCAGAGTGGTCACGTGAACTTTGCATCCCAATGTATTCTCTGAAAATGTGAAGGAGACAAAATGCCATGTTTAAAACCACCGCAAAATGTTCCCAAAGCACAGGTGGTTTTGTATGTGTGAGGTTTGGGGGCTTGAGTCTGGGTGTTGTTTTTGTTATTGGGGCTTTTTTGTTATGTCAAAATTGCACAAACATGGTGCTCTACCGGGAAGGATTTGAGGCAGATAGGCTCAGGCCACACTTTAAAAACAAACAAAAAAAGAAAAACGGGTATTCTTGTTGTCTTAGGGTAAAAGCAGGCAATGCACATTCCTATCCCCAACATGTCAATTTTATTTTGTTCTGTAAAACTCAGATTTTCCTCAGTATTTGTGTTTTTACATTTTATGGTTAATTTAATTAAAGATGAAAGGGCATTGCAAAGCTGTTCAACAACAATTACCTCATTGAGTGTGTCCAGTAGTGCAGGAAGTGATGTTTTATCCAGTAATTTGCTACTCTAGAGGAGAAACCAAGTGTGCTCCAGAAAGACAGAATGTGTGCCATTCTGTCCTTTACTCTGCTAAACCCAAAGATTACATGTCAGCATTCAAGGTGTAACAAAGAATGATGTATATTTATAAATCTATTTATACCACTATACCATGTGTATATATAATATATTTATAACCACTTAAATTGTGAGCCAAACCATGTAAAAGAACCTACTTTTCCTAAGGGCAAAAAGAAAAAACAAATCCTTTTCTGAGGCTTTGCTTAACACTTGATGACCTCACTCTCATAGACATTGGTGAGCTTGGGCACCTCCTTGCTATTGTACGAGACCCCAAAACCTTGGTGCAAAGATGGGGACTGCATAACAACCAGGGAGAGAGATTCACCATCTTTCACCAGTAAGGGCAGTCCAAGATGGCTTTATTTTTGTTTTGCTGCCCAAATTATAATTACAATTATGTGGTCACACCCAAGTCACAGAAATAAAGTCCCATCACTCCCTTTACCACTATTAACTTTTCTCTCTCTTACTCTCCTTCCTTCCTCACTAACTGACGCATCACTTAATCAGTCTGATTTCTACATTCAGCCTTTTACTGATGGCAACTATGTCAATCTGCAGCAAAGAACGAACTTAGGAGAATCCAGGGAAACCCCAGAGCCTTACTGATCTGTTCCTCTAAGTGGCAAAACTGACGATATTTTTGGATCAGTGCTGGGCCAACACAGTCCTTAATTGTAGGTAAACCAAAGCATTGCACACTGACATTGACACCAAACATTTACGGTTTTGCTCACTTGTTCTCTTCCCTTTTGTGCTTTCTTATTTGTGGGAATTTTTACCAAGACCTGCGTGGCTTGAGACTTCTTAATTCTCTTTGCCATTTGACCTTTCCCTTGTAGGCCTCTTACATGTGAATGTTGAGCCCACAATCAACAGTGGTTTTATTTTTTTCCTCTAATCAAAGTTAAAACTGACCAAAGTTATTGGCTTTTTACTTTGCTAGAACAACAGACTATCTTATGTTTACGTACTGGTTTACATTGTTATTTATGTGCAAATTGTCAAAATGTAAATTAAATATAAATGTTCATGCTTTACCAATATTTGTCTAGTGTCTTCAGTGAAGGGCCAGTGAAGCGACATCTTAGCTGTACCATTAGGGAACACTTTTGAACATGACAGTGTTTGCCTCTCTCCTGCCCTGCCCACCCTCTCCAGCAGCAGTGAGTCCCTCATCCCCCCCCTCCATCGGGGATCACACTTGGGAGTGATCTGAAGTGTTGATCTTTTCTCTCATAAGTGAACAGTTGAAGATTTTTCAATTATGAGCTATAGAAGTGTTCTCTAAGGAAAGCATTTCAAACATTAGTAGTGGATTTTGTTTGTCTGTTTTACTTTGTTGATGGGGATCATGTGGTGAGGAGGAAGACTTGGATCCCTAGCCTTCCTAGCCTCAGGACAGCGTGTATGTGGGGGGTGTGTGTGTGTGTGTGTGTGTGTGTGTGTGTGTGTGTGTGTAGACCCAGCTGCCTCAGGGGTAAGGGACCCTGAGGAAAACTGGGTTGAAGAACAACACTTTGCCCAGTGAGGACAACATTTTTGCCTCAGTAGCTAGCACTGACCATGCCACAGGGAATAAGTGCTTTTGTGTTTCTGCATAGTCATCCTGTTCTCCATCCCACGGTATTTTTTCCCCTTCACATCTTAGCTCAGAAAGTAGGTCTGCCACTTGTTCACTTAAAATGAATTTCAAGACAGCTGTTGTTGTACCAGAAGCTGGGCATTGCTAGGATGCAACCCAGAGACATGTTGGTATGACCATGCAGTCCCAACTGTCATGTGGTGGGAAAGGGTTTATTTGCTTGTCTGTGAAGGCTCCAGAAACTAACCTGTCTCCAGGCACAAATAAATTTGATTCTCATTTGGGAGATAAGAATAGGAGATGCTTTTAGAAAACTGCTAGTGTCCTCAATGAAAAAAATCTAAAAGTCCCTTGCATGTAATGTTCGTGCTTGCCCTGTCATCTATTACCAAGTTCATGGTTCCAAGTCCATGCTAGCCGCATGTTAAGAATAATGCTCCATCTTACATTTGGATACTCGGAACTGCCCGATATTTTTTTTTCATGTTTCTTCTTTATATTCACTTAAACATCTGTGCCAAGAATTTGAAATGCTGCCAACATGTAACTGTGGAGTTAGGAAAACCAGAACCCTATTGTCATAAACGTGCCAAATGGTGCTGTTTGCACTACTAAATTCTACAGAACCATTGTAATAATTTTTCAAAATAAAGCCCAATAAGATTCAGAGTGTAACAGTTACTCCCATAAATCATAGTTCTTTACTTGGCAAAGCATGCCTTTTTTTTCATGAGAGTTATGTATCTTAGGAACTCTTGTGGACTTAGCTGTTTAATGAAACATTACATGAAAAGATAATATTCACTAGGAGCTCAAGTCCACCCAGCTGACATCCACACAGTTGGATCAAGGCTTCGTGCAGCTGTTTTCAGGGCAAGGCAAGACTGAAGAAGTCATCTTTTTCTGAGTCTTAACCTTAAAATAAAAGCTCTCTTCTGAAATAATACATTCAATTCCCCAACATAAAGGAATATGCAGAATATATGGCTCCATGGGAGTTTATGGGCACATTTCTAGATTATTTCTTCCCTTGAGGGACAGGAAATCTACTTAGGACCCATAAGTTTGTAGAAGTGAGCTCATTCCTCTCTCGTGTGTGTGTGTGTGTGTGTGTGTGTGTAGCCTTCTCTAAAAAGAGATAATGAGCAAAGGCCACAGCAGAGAAATGAAAGTAATTAGAGGCACACGGTGGAGGAATTCTGATGTAAAACCAGGCCTCAGGGATAATCTGGTCTAGAAAGAAAGGGTGTACCCCAGAGTGTGGCAGCTTAAAAAAAATGAATGAACAGGAGAGAAGTTACATAGAATGTGATTCTTGAACCAACCCGGAAGCCACTTCCGCTTCCTTCAGGAGACCATGAGAACTTTGTCCATAACATGTCCATTTCATTTTCAACTTCTGGCCACAAGAAATCAGATCATTCTGAGCACTGGCTACCTCTCTGGAGTCCACTTCTGGGTGTACAGCAGCTGCAAGAAACGTTTCAGGACTCACAGATAATTCTCCCATCACTTCCTTTTCCAAACTTCAAGTCCTCAGAACCCCCCAGTCCATTTGCTCAAAGCGCTGCTGACAGCTGCTCCTTAAATGAGAAGTGATTTTAATCTCAATACAGCCTTAATTATGTAATTTAGGCATTTAGGCAGAAAAAAAAACACAGCAAGATTCCAAAATTTATTTTTAACCTGATTTATGCAAATACTCTCCATGCCCAGTTTCACAAAATACCGTAAACTAACAAGCCCTCTCCCAGTGTGCTCTTCCTTCCAGGTTTGACAAGTAATGAACCAGAGTCGGCCACATGTACATTTCCCTCTCTCCAAATTTAAGATCGAAGCTTTTATTTCGTATAAATGTGAACATAGTCACCTCGTAGTTTTCTCCTGCCCCCATTAAGAGGATGTGACAGATAAGTGCCAATGGTTAATTTTCATAACAAATTCTTCAGCGTATTAACGAAAGGTGATTGTTTTCATGGAATTGTGGCCAAGCTTCCCACCTTGAGGTATGTGAAGAACGCACCCGTGAATGAAAGCAACCAGCAGTTCTCCATTGCAGGTGAGGAGCCGAGCAAAGGAAATTCATTAAACCATAGCAGAGGGGACTTGGGTTTAAATCACAGAGACTAACACTTTCCGTTAGGCTTGGTTTCCCAAAGCTTCCTTTCCACGGGGGGGGAAAGAGTAGAATTTCCTTCCTGGGAGCACTCAGAGAGAAGTCAGCTCGTTTGAAAGTGCAGGATGCTTTCACAAGTCCTTCCTGGATCTCTGATTCAAAGATTTCTATCGACCTTAGAAATGACCGAATGACTGGGAATAAGATGGATACAGGGTTTTGGTAGAGAACTTGACTTGCCCTAATGTTCTTGAGACCTCCTTGGAAACTATATATATATGTTCTACATATACTCATTACTATACATATATAACTATATATAAATTATATATATGTGTGTATATATATATGTATACACACACACACACACACACACATATAATGCAGAACTGGAGAGCTTGTCTAATTCTAAGGACAAGTCCACGACACCACGAAAGGAAGAGTGCTATTTTGTAAAATACTTGAAAATACACTCCACAGTTAGTTCTTCTCAGGGATTCTGAAAGGGAAGGGAGAACGAGATGCAGTCCCTCTCTCATTGGACACTTGGCACTCTGCAAAGCAACCTCTAGGCCAGCAGCCTTGAGGAAGAGCAGGGACCAACCCCTCCCTCTCCTACCATCAGCACAGCTTGGTTTCCCTTGAGTACTATTTTTCACCCAGGCAGGCAAAGGAGGTGGGGCACACCTTCCCCCCTTCCATGTAACCCTTTCTTGCCCCCCCACCCCCCGTTAGTACCAGTAATATGTAGTGACTTGGTGTGAGACCAACCAATGAAGAATCATTAATGGGACAATTTAACTCCTCCTTCTGTGGTTCCCAAGGCCGGAATTTAAAAATAGACCCAAACTGAGATCATGAGCGCCCACTCTGGTAGACAGAACTGGGACCGGAGAAGCTGAGTTCTAGGCCAGGGTCAGCCCCTGGTTAACTGTGTGCTCTCAACAGGGTCCTGGCTTCCCTGGGCCCCAGTTTCCTGACCCACAAGATGAAGGAGTCGCTCCCGGGGCATCTTCCCCCTCTTTCGGAAATATTATATCTCTTCGTATGCTAAGATTCCATCGTTTTCTCTTATTTCCTTTTGGTTTGTTTTCCTTGGAACTCTGATTGTTGCTATAGGCAGATATTTGTAATTTAGAGAGCAGATGTCCTAGAAAATCGAAATGAGGGGCAGGCTTGTATGGAAACCACTGTTGTGGCTTCTTTTGGCAAAAAGATTGGGCTCGCAAAGGTCCTGCTAATTTGTGAGAACCATGAACTTCCCCAGGAATTAATATGCTCATCTGAAAAGAATCAAGATTCCTTTAATGGAAATAATGGGTTGTGCTTAAAGCAAACCTCTGCTAGAGTCAAGTACCATGAATTCTAGGATGTTTAGTTTAGTGGGGTTTTGTTCCTTCGTTTTTGTCTTTTTTTTTTTTTTTTAAACCAAAGGCATACGTGTAAGAAGACTGGGAAGGATTTAAGAATGTCCCCACGAGAAGGCAAGGGGGGACACAAACACTGGTAGCTAAAAAAGAGAAAAAGAACCCCACAGAGAACCCAGGAAGACGTTGAAAAGGAAACCTTTTTATTAGCAGAGCCATGGAGGCCTCGAGACTGTTTTAACGGTTGGAGGTTTAAAAAAAGGGAATAAAGAAAAATGAAGCAGAGAGAAGGAGGAGGAGAGAGGGAAAGGTTACACCAAGACAGAAACCGTGAGTAGATAGATGTGAAAGGGGCTGAAAATAAGTGAAAAGTGAAAAATTGCTTTATGAATAAACCGTTAAAAACGAGTGAGTGAAAAAGCCCTTGTGCTTCCAGTTATTACTGAATCACGAGCTCGTGGAAGGCAGCGGCTGACCTGAGCGGCGCCCGGGAGCTGAGCCCCGAGGTGCAGGGCAGCGCCTGTGGGCGGACCCCGCTTTCTACTTGAGTGTCAGTTTCGTTGTGATTGCCCTCCTCGCAGGCGCCCGTGGGCCACCTTACCGCCCTGAACCCAGAAAACGCGACTTGGTCATCTCTCCAACCTGCGGACGCTCTGGGCGGCGGGATCCTCTGGGGGGACACCTAGGACACAGGCCAGCGGAGGTGGGGGCGGGGC
>LNAC01000039.1:1437882-1520544 GCA_002007465.1 Ailurus styani
CGGGGCGGGGGCGGGGCTGGGGAAGGTGAGCACCTCTCGTGAGGGAAGGAGGAGCCAGGGTGCTTGCGAGGCCCGAGGCCTCAGCCCGCCCCCGCTGCCCTTTTCTGGAAGTCAGAATGTGATTTCGTTCTGGGCGCTCCTTGTCATTCCTGGTGGTGTGTTCCCACAGGGACACGGTGGCCCTCCCGCAAGTGTCTGCTGTGTGTGTCAAGAGCCCACCGAATACCCTTCTCAGCGACGCACGTGGGCTCCAGGCTAGCAAATGAAGCGCCATCAGAGCGGCGTGGCCTCCTCCCCCTGCATCCTTGTGGAGGTGAACCAGTTGTCCCAGGACGGCCGGCCCTTGGAGCCTCCCTCCTGGAAGAGAGCCCAAGGAGGTCAGAGATGGCCTCCACCAGAAGACATATCCAGCACCATGAGGAACGGCCATTTCCAAAGTGGCAGGGTCTCCCCTCCTTCTCATTCCGAGTACAGAACATGCTTCTATATTAGAGCCTCCTGCACGCAGCAAACTCGATGATCTGCTCCAACAGCAAGGAATGGGGGGGGGTGTCACAAAGTCCAAGATGATTTGAGTGGGGGTGCTCTATGGGGGGGGACACTCCCCCCACCTGAGCACACCCTCATCTCTGGCAGCCTCCGGGGAGGCAGGTGGCCTGCCCATGTTCTGGGGGCTGAGGGAAGTCAGCCCGGGGAAACATTTGACCCAAGTGACCAGCGGAGCAGCTAGCCCATGCACACAGCTGCTGCACAATCAAAGAATGAGGTCCAATTTTAATGAGTCTGTTTCATTTTTAATAACCAGGGTAAGACAGCAGTTCTGTGCATCTGGCCAATGGGGCTGAGGTTTTCCTCAAAGCCCCACACAGATCTTGGTGCTCGCTCTTGCTGTTGCTGCAAAAGGTAACTGGCCTCGTGCTCATGGAGGCTTGAAGGCAACCTTCTCTCCTCTTCGAGTTTTTTCACAAGGAGGTGGGTAGGGTTGGCCTTCGCGTCTCTCCATCGGGAAAATGGAATATCAAAGCATGGAAGGTCAGGAGAGACACCCAAGCCGCCTGACAGGTTCCTACTGGACCTAGAAACCAAATCCCAGCTTCCTGACTCTGCTTCCTACGTTAGCAGATTAGTCAGTGCTGCTACTGCGAGCTGGGCAGAGCCCACAGGACTCCCTCGAGTTGCCCGGACTCGGGGCCAGCTTGCCCAAACAGCAGTGCTTTATAGCATTAAATTACCGTCTTCTGCCTTGTCTGGAGCTTGACTCTTAAAGAGTTCTGCAGACATTTTAGGAGAGAAAGGAGGAGACAGGGGATTGGAAACCTGTGCCTACAATGGCCCACTGTTTCTCTGCATCCGTCCCACTTCAAACACCACACAGCCATGCAGTCTGAAGCCAAGCTCCTTCCAGATGCCCCCTCACTGGATGGTTCTCATCACCCTGGGGGTGGCCATTTCCCCTGCAAAGTGCCAGATTGAGTTGGCATTTCCTTGTGTGTTACCAGAAGGGTATGGGTCAGACTTCAACAGTTCTGTGTTAGCCTCAGGTCACCAGCATTCCAAAGAGGAAACTGAGGCACCGCGCTGACACCCCTCTCTATCAGAGCATACTTCAGAGAGACGTGGCAAGTGTAGCTGAAGGGCACAGCGATCCACGGATAGAAGGCATTGGACAATTACAAAAATTCAGATGCTCTTTGGGATAAAGTGGCTTAAAGTTCATCTCACTTCCAGATACAGAGAACGTGTTTTCTACAAGACATTTCTACAAATGAACATATTTTCTGCTTCAAGAGCACATTAAACAAACAAACAAAAAATACAACCTTGTTGCTTCTGAGTATACACAGGTATGTTCTGTGTTTTACCTGTCGCCCATACGTAGTTAGCCAGCTTTCCCGAAAGCAGAGAGGAAAGTTGAGAGAGAGCAGCCTGTTCCAACTTTTTGTTCCCTGGTGACGTCATGCCAGAAGGCACAATTCCTCCAGGAACTCTCTGAAGATTGGCAGTACCTCACCTGCCGTACAGCTTTTGCAACCAACAGAAACCCTACAAGATTTATAGTCGTATTGCCTCAAGTTGGTAGTTCTTGTCTTCTCTTGCTTTGACCTACACGTGGATTCCAGACTGAAAATTGCAGTATCTGAAGCAAACCGTTCAGCCCGATTTAGATAGGTTACAGCTGCTTCAACCGTCCCTCCAGCTTCAGTGTAAGAGCATAATATATTATGGTTCATCTAGAGCTGGAAGAATTATATGCTCTTAAGAGGATTGACTGGGGGAAAAATGAGAAAGTAAAGGAAGGACAGAATCTTTTAAAACTAGCTATGAGAGAAGCATGTCTCAAATTCAGGTCCAAATCTTGTTCACATCAGAGAAAGGAGAGTTTGAAAGGGCTAGAGTGGAGACGGACGTTTGAGGGGAGAAACCTGCAGCCCCAGCTCTCTGGGGGTCCTGCTGAAGGTCACTGGGTGCATTTGGTGGGGGAGGGATCTATCTCTGCACAAGAGAGTCATCTATCTCTGAAAGACAAAAAAAGCAGCAGCAGCAGCAGGGCACAGAGGCGCACAGACTTCCTTCCGTACTTGGGTTTTTCTCCCTTCTAAGGGGTGTTTGAAAGTTTTTCCTGTGCTTCTAACTGAGTAGAAACCACATCACGTCTTTTGTCATCTTCTTTGCTCACCACTGGAGACCCTGGTGGTTAGAGAGGGAAAGTCCCTTTTGATGGTGCATGTGGGGGTAGAAGGTGTTGGGGGCCAGGCAGGAGGGTGGTGGGGAGAGGGGAGACCAGGAGAGATCGATAAGGTTTCCTTTCTGGCCTACACAGGGTACCTACCCTGGCCGGGCTCTCGAATCCTTAGAGGAGCAAAGCATATCTTTAATGCCCCTGATCATCTCGGGGGGATGGAGGAAGAGGTCGTTAGACACAGGAAAGAGTATTCACTTCAAGAACTCCGTGGTTTTGGGAAGCCCGAAGAGTGGCCACGGTGACCTCTATGTAGCCTGAGACTAGCTTGTACCTGTCTCTTTAGTACTTGTCCTGTTGGACTGGAAGGATAAGGGGAGAGGTTAGGGCACAGCTCTGTATTTGCTTTGAGCTGTTTCAGGGAAGTCTCTGTGGCGACATTTCTTTCCTTTTCTATTTTAATTGTGGTAAGAAAAAAAATAACACAAAATCAATTTTAACCATTTTTAAGTGTACAGTTCAGCAGTATTAACTACACATGCACGTTGTGGTACCGCCAATCCCTAGAACTTTCTCATCTCGCAAAGGTGAGACACTGCCCTTGGAAGAACTCCCCTTTCCTGGCTCCCCCTGAGCCCCTGAGGAGTGACATTCCTTGATCACGCTACTAAATCATGAGTGCTCTTCTTTGGCTAAATCTGTAAGCTTGATTTCCGTACCAAGCCCTGTCTGGAGTTGGCCCACCAGCCAACCCATTTGGGGAGCAGTTCAGATTCACTCTGCCATGAATATTCATCACTCGCTGCGGATCACGTTCCCAAATGCGTGTCCTCAGCACTCCAGCGGGGCTTCGGCCGTTTATGGAGTTGTTACTGGCACCACCAAACCAGTCAGGAATGAAAATAACAATCAACTCCTTAAATGTTTACAAGCCTCCTGGGCTGTTGTACATGTAATTGAGAGCCGCCATCTTGTCTCCTTCTCTCTCTCTCTCTCAGTGGAATGGAATGTCCTCTCCAGCAACGTGGTGGCTGTCAGAACATGAGGAGGAGACGGTCCCTTGCCTCCAATTCTCTAATGGAACCTGGGTTTCAGTCATCTTCGGGAGCAGGTTGTTTGGGTCCTCATGGCTCCAAAATACTTCCTCATACAAGTTTGCTTCTAAACAAATCCTCCCTGCAAGTTGTCCTTGGAAGTGGAGCAGGAGGCCAGTAAGAACTCTCACCGGATCAGCTCTATCAATTTGTCATTCCCTGAAAATAGAGTCGTCCCTCCAGTCTGTCCAGTTCCTGCCCCCAGCGCTTGGTGGTGGGGATGGGGAGGAAGGCCGGCCTTTGAGCAAGGCCACATTCCAGGGGGAGTGGTTCCGGGGCATTCAGCTCAGGGAGAGGGCCCCGCCTGTTGTGCCTCCCCTCCCTGCAGCCACCCTTGAAGTGTTGTTGTTACACAACAGCCATGAACTCTGGAATGTCTCTGGTCATTTACAGCGTGACTGTGTCACTCCATAAATGACACTGTCAAGCTTCAAGGCCCAGAATGAGGTTGGCTTGTTTTTCAGTAGACCCATTTTCTCCCGCCCAGAACAAAGCTTCCAGGCTTTTACGATGTACTTCTTACTCAGAGACTCTTGAGAGCTTAGAGATTCAGGGGAAGAAAATACAAAGAAAGGTTACAAATCATACTCTGATCGTCACACAGACACTTTAAAACACACCGAACGATTTGACCATGCTCTTTGCTGATAAGAAGCTTTCTAGAAATTAGCTGGTCACTTCTTAGAGTAACTTTGTGTCTCTTCTTACTCTTACCTTGACTTTTTCCTTCTTCGGTTCATTTCCTTCATGAGATAAATGAAGAAAGCAACAGATTAAGGTTCCAAAGAACATATGATTCATGAGTCATGTCTATCTTTTTTCTATAGTGTTCATTTTAAATGGCATTGTTCCAGCAGAAGAAACAGAAAGTAAAAATGTCCGGTAAATACTAACTTTGGTGCTTCTGTAATACATTCATTATTATGAAAATAGTGCCTTGTATTTGGTCTATACTGTAGAGGTTATGATGCCCTGTTAGGGTCATTTTCTCATTTTATCCTCACAAATACCCTTTGAGGTAGGTTCTACTGTCCCCATTTTACCTACAAGAAAGCAGAGACCCAGAGAGATCAAATAAACTAGATGATGCAGGAAAACACTTTGATGCAGCGCACACCGAGTCTTCCAAAACAGTTACTATTCGTAAGTAACTTAATGCCACCCAACTAATAACTATGACCTGAACCTTCTTAAACCATGGCTGATCACTTCTCTCTGCACCTCAGCATAAGCAGCCTTAGTCCACAAGATATAAGAGATACCATTTTCAAGATGTTCCGGAAACTGCACTTTATCCTGTACTAGCTACAGAATTAGGGGGCTTGTCAAGGATTCCGTAGTTGTAATTCACACAGTCTCATGTATTTTTGATCCATTTGCCTCCAAGAAAAAATGCTTAGAGAATCTTCCCTATTGTTCCTCTTATTTTTAAATCCATTCATCAGATAGGTGATCCAACATACCAATTCTGAGTTTTGTAGGGGGTTTTTTGGTCTCAAATTATGGGGTTTTCACCCTAACACTAAAAGATAAATCCTCCATTTTTACTTACATTCACTTGTTTATTCATCCTTAGGACATCTACGGCTTGCCTTCTGTATCTCCAATATTGGGCCAAGCTTGGGGTGATGTTCAGGTACGAGTAAGACAAAGACCCTCTCTTAAAGAGTCATCTGCCTCCAGAGACAGAATATGTACAGTCTGATTGCTGTTAATAACCTCTTTTAAATAAATTAATTCTATTACTATCTGCTAAGAGGGATCAAATTGAATTAGAAACAATAATTCCTAGTTTTTATTTTGTAACATTTGATTTTACAGGTATTTTAGGTATCTTCTGCATTTAATTCATCTTGGCTCAGAAAGGTTATTTAAGTAAGAAGAGTGTATAATTTTGGCTATATTTGGATTTGGATGTCCAGCTGAAAGTTCCATGTTCTTCTTGCTGTATTTATACCAGCCCCCATGGAGCAATGATAAAATAGAATACCAACAGAACTCATTGCTAAGTCTGGCTATGCCGCAGGAAAATTTAAAAATTTTTGTTATAAATCAATAATAATTTAGGAGTCAGTGGTCAGATCCTTGAAATAGGACTAAAGTATCATTTCAATATAGATCTCCAGAAATGTGTTTCTTAATAAGATCATAAACAGAAAGAGCTCTAAGTCACGTTGGGTTTTTTTTATTTGTTTGCTTGTTTTGTTCTAACATTATATAACATACTGTGCTGGGGCGCCTGAGTGGCTCAGTCAGTTAAGCAGCCAACTTCTGATTTCGGCTCAGGTCATGATCTCAGGTAGTAAGATCAAGCCCCACGTCAGGCTCCATGCTCAGTGGTGTGAGTCGGAGCCTCCTTGAGATTCTCTCCCTCTTCTTATTCCCTTCCCCCTGCTTGTGTGCTTGCTTTCTCTCTTTCTTGCTTTCTCTTTGACAGAGAGAGAGAGAGAGTGCAAAGTAAGCAGAGCAGCAGACAGAGGCAGAGGGAGAAGCAGGCTCCCGGCTGAGCAGGGAGCCAGATGAGGAACTTGATCCCAGGACTCTGCGATCATGATCTAAGCCTAAGGTAGCTGCTTTAAATCTTAAAAAAAAAAAAAAGAAAGAAAACAAGAAAAGAAAAAAGAAAAATTAATAATAATAATAATAATACTGTATGCTGAGATGTCCTGGGTTTTATATTCAACCACCCAAGCACCTTATAAGGATTCATAAAATGATGCTGGAACACTGTTTTATTTCAGAGGAGTTTACTCTCAGAACAAGAGCAACAATGCAGGGAGAGGGGAGTTATTGGCCTCATGACAGGCAAAGAACACTGTGCCGGGGACAGGTCATCAAGGGACTTGGGCTTATCCCTGGTTTGGCCAGCTGGGTGACTTAGCAGGAGGTGTAACCTCTCTAGGTCTGTTTTCATGTTTGTAAAATGCAGTAGTTGAGCCAGATGCCCTCTACGTCCATTGTTAAAAATCAATGAATATAAAAGCATGTTGCTTATTTTAATAAGGCTGCATTGACATTAAAGGTCTTGTTGAACCCTCAGCTGGTAGTGCTCCCTTCTAGTCATTCAGCCTAGCGCGGTGTTTTGGTCAGGGTGGCCAAGGAAAACAGGGTGGTGTGGCCCTGCAGCTCTTGGCCCAGAGCTTTGGGAAGTATTTATTGATGACTCAGCACATGGCTCTCTACCCTGTGGGTCAGGGCTCCGGGTGCCCAGGTGGGCCTTGTTATGAGTGAGCTGCCGGCACTTTGGGGTGAGGCAGGAACTTGAAATGTAGACCATTTATAACCACTCAGATTCCAGGACACTTTACTCAAGCTTAGGAGTGTCAACCTCCAACCCTTCACCATTTGCCACCGTGGATAATTAATGTTCCTCAAATGATCCTTGCATATCAGTGCCGTGTGGCATCCATCCTTCCTGCCTCTGTTGCCGTGTCATTTGGTTGTTGTCTTCCAACCCATAAACCCAATGACAAGGCTTTTATTGGTTGGAGGTAGCAATGAGGGTGAATCTGGGTATTCTTCCTACTCCCAGTGAGCTTGGTCTTTCAGGTCACTAAGGGGAAAAGAGAGAAAGGGCAAAGAAAGTAAGCACTCCAGCGCTCTTCCCATTTTCATGGCAAAGGACACTTCCTTGCCTCAAAGCACTGATGTCAACACTCGACTCGCTCTAGGTACTTAGGGGGTCTTAAAGGTCCTGGAAAATTTCCAAGGGCACCTGGGTGGCTTAGTTCTTTAAGCATCTGACTGTTGGTTTTGGCTCAGGTCCTGATCTCTGGATTGGGAGATCAAGTCCCACCTGGGGTGCTGTGCTCAGCAGGGAGTCTGCTTCTCCCTCTTCCCCTCCCCCCTTCTTTGAAATCAGTAAGTCTTTTAAAAAAAAAAAAAGAAAGAAAGAAAAGAAAAAGATTAATACAATACTCACCTGCATGGAAAACTTTTTGTTTTTAGGGGGTAGTAAGTTGTGAAACTACAAAGCTGTATAATCTTAAATTATGAGATGTCAACATAATCGTTTTGAGATCAACCAATCAGACCACACATTTCATACTACCAGGTTATAATGAGTGTTCATTAAATATCATGATAAACACGCCCTCCTTGTTTGCTAACAAAGGGGCATTCTCTTCATGAATCCCTGATGACAGCTGATGTAGCACAGAATCATGTCCTCGGTCCCTCTTTTTCCTGATTGATTCCAGAGCCATCATATGATCAGAGAACATTTTTCCTCCCCCTGATTGCTTCTCCTTTTCCTCTTCCTTCTCCCCCCTCCCTTTTTTTAATCTTCCTCTGGGCTGAAGTAGATTTCCTCATGTGAGGAAATGTCTCCCTACTAACCAGTCAGGCACCTTGGGTGATGCTTGACTTTTCCAAGTCACTGGGACACCGTTTGGTGAACTAGAATCAACACTTACCAAGTGGAATTGCAATAGCTGGAGCTGCCTGCCTCCCAACACGACCAGTGTTTCTGGAGGTGTTATTTACTCACCTTGCAGAGTTAGCCAATGGAGTTCTCTCTTCCAAGAGTGCATATAAACTTGGAAAAATATTTACTATCGGAAGATATTCTAAATATCTAAAACATTGTTTTCATCTCTTTTATCTTATTGGTGTTTCCTATGCCTGGTCTCTGTGATTTTAGGCAAGTCATTTAACCTTTGAATTACCATTTACATATGGCGCATTAGCACAACTAAGGAGTTTTAATTCGTTCATCTGGTATTTATGAAACCTGAACCATGGGCGTGATGCTTCGCTTTGTGTTTTTGGAGTTGTGGGACAGCACAATATCTGCTCCTGTTCTCTTGGAATTTTCAATCTAATTGGAAATGTAGACATTACCCGTGAAAATAAAACTAACAGCACAAGGCGATATGTGGTAATGCCCAATGAGACAATGCGCGTGTATGAGAACATTCACTGCAGCCGTGTTTGTTATAACAACATTTTGGCAAATGTCTAACTATCCATTAATAGAAGACAAGTTAAACAAATTATGATCATCTATACAGTGGAATACTATGCAGCTATTGAAAAGAATGGGTGGCTCTACCCGTACTAGAATGGGAGAGCCCTAACCTATAACTTTAAGGGAAAAAAACAAATGTGTAACAGTGTGTACTGTGCTACCATTAATGAAAAGAAAAAAATAGGAATATGTATGCAAAGTCTTACATATCCATTGAATATCTTTGAACATATACACAAGAATTTGGAAAAAAAGTAGACGTTTCCAGGGAAGACATGGGAAGCTAAGGAGTGGGGTAGGAGAAATACTTACTGGAATATCTTTTTGTCTGTTGTGAATTTTATACCAGGTACACATATTATCAAATTTTTTAATAAAAAATAATACTTAAAATGTGCCTAATCTCAACAGTGAGGGCTGGTTGTCATTAAATAAGGGACAAAGAGAGAACTTTTCTCATAGAGTTCTGAAAATGGAGCAAATTCTCTGCACATGGTTTGGAAATAACTCTACTAGAAGTTCTATAGCTCTGTCCCCTTCAAATCAGTTCCAGTCTAATGCTTCTGACATGTAGAATAGAATTTCTATAACCTACCAGTACACTGGACTTGGAGTTAAAGGTCACTGTTTCGACATGGCTGTTCAAAAAGATGTGGGAAGGAGGAGATTTGGGGAACATGGGAGATCAAGCTGGAAGGGCCACGAACAGTTCCTTCCCTGAAACTTCTGCTGGCTCTGTCACACTTGTGGGTGTCTTCTGTCACCTGAACACACGTGGTCATGAAGAGGACTAGCAGCGCTGGCTCTTGTCATATAGAGAGTCATGTCCTCTTTGTTGTAAGTTCTTTCTAGCATATTCTCATAGGGTATGGCAGGTTGTCAGACCTTGGCTACCATCAATGATAGCTCTTCATAGACTAGTAGAATCTCAGAGGGAGGTGGGACTGTGGCAATTATCCCCAACTCCCTCATCTCACAGTCAGGCCACGGAGAAGAGTGCCCATCCATGGACACATCAGACATCAGGGGCAAACTTCAGTTTTCAAAACTGAAACTATACCCTTGTCCTTCTAACGCTGAGTCCAGTGTTCTTTTTCTGACCCTTCATGTATTCTCGGTCCTCTTGGGTTTTCAGTAGGGGCAATGCTAGGGCCATAACGGCCATTCCCTCTAAACTGATGGAAAACTGAGGGCAAACTCAACAAGTCAGGCTCAGGGTTTTCCTAAGTCCAGGCTGCTGAGACAGGTTTTGGGAGTGGGAGTGAGGAGATGAGGAGGTTCCCTCTTTCTGCTGGAGAGAAGGTGAGTGACACCGGTCTCCCAGCAAACAGCCAGGACAGGTACTCCTCAGGAAACCCAAGCCCCCCAACTGTGAATCAAATCCAACCTAGAAATTTCGGCATCAAAAATCTCCACCCCAAAATGTGTACTATTTTGATTTTTGTCAGGGATGGATTACATAAAACCTCCTACAAGTCTCAGACCTAGAAACCATAGACTGCAGGACTAAAGAAAGCACTAAGGAAAATAGACAAGTTTTGTCCCCTTTTTCTGTAGGAAAAAAAATATCTCAATAATTGTAGCAACTTTAAATAATGTAATAAGGGCCAAATATTCTCCTCATTTGATACCATTTCTCTGTTTGTTATTCATGTCTCCATAATCAGTGAAGTCAGGGACCTGGGCGTCAGAACCAACTGGGTGGGGTAGGGAACTCTCCTCATCACCTCAAACCCTACTGACAGTTTCACCTATGGGACTCTGGTGCCTTTTACTTTCTATTTACTAAAATAAATTTCCTCTCTTACAATGACTTCAGAAAATGGACTATGGACTTGGAGTTTATAAGGACAAGAAGCAGCTTATCTTCATCCTGGCCATGAGTCACTACCTCTTCCCACCCATTTCCACAGACACCTGAGTTAGTTTAGTCTCATCTAATTCCTCTGCTGTTTGCAGTGGGACTTCTGCCACTGAGGCAGCATGAGTCAAAATGGATCATCGTCCTCATCTGACTGCTTAATGAATTGAGGTATTTGTTTGGAGCTGAATGTTTACAACGAAAACCACCAACCATCTTGTTTTTTTCATGTTATGACAGCCTGGAAACTGAGAAGCAGGGAGAGGGCCTCCATTCCTATTTAGAAGGCAGGGGTCTTCCTATTTCTTGACCTTCCTTAACTATTGTTCACCTTTCACGGAAAGCTTTGGAAGGTCTACCCTATGTCCAGTGTCCCAAGTCTTGATGAATAAAAAAGCGTCAACACCTAAGCTAATCATTCTTCATTTCCAGCCACAGCTCAAGGGTTTTGTTGTCTGTCTTTGGAAATGACTCAAGTCCCAGATGGGGGGAAAAGTACACCACTAAATTAATTATACCACATCTTCAGGCTTTGTCCTTTCATTTACCGAATCGGTGTTTAATTAACAACTCAAGACTGCACTTCCTTGCAGATGAGTTTGCATTTCATGAGATCATAAAATTAAAGAAAAAGCCTGCCAAGCTCGCTGCTTCCCAGCCCTTGTCCCTGGCCTGACCCTGGTTACTTTCATGTCTGACTCCATCTCTCTCGGACTTCCCTCCAGACACCGGGAAAGGATCCCAGAAGGAACAGTGAGCTCCCACAGCTACACAGGTCCTTTGGGGTATTTGCATCCCATGACCATTTTCACCATCCTCTCACTCTCCCTTTGTCGTTTCTACAGGTCGTTTGCCAGATGTTGGTGGATGCATAAGTCAACATTTCCATTACACTTCTGTTCAGGCGATGGTCATTTCCCAAATAGACATGAAGAGTCACAAAGTGCCTTCATGGCTTCTTGCCTTCTTCTCCATTTTCACTATCCTCTTTTCTCTTTTTTCCCCTTCCCTGAGGAGGAAGAAGAGGAGAAATGTATTCTTGTTCTGATTCAGAACCTGTCTTCAGTCTTGGCTCATTCTTCTCCCTGCCTAAAAATAAGTTAATGTTCATCAAATGTACCATGGCACCCAACAACTGTGTCCTTGTCCCCACTTTGGGACAAGCTCTTAATGGCTCTTAATACCATGCCGCCCTGCCTTTCACCACCCATGTGCTGCCTAATCACCTCTTGGGCAATTAACACACACACACACACACACACACACACACACACACACACACACACACCCTTAAATGTAAAAATTTGGATCCTTGGATGTTAACTCTCTTCAATAAGTTGACATCTTTGAGTCTGTGCATTGTCTACCGTGACAGTGTGGAAAACACTAAAATGTTAATAAATGAGAAAAAGCAACATAAAACCTAAAATATGACACAGATATGTTATGCTTACCGAAACCATATAAGTTATTTTGATTGGAAGACCCTATCCATTGAGTATGCTAGCCTCTGATCTACCAGCAAGGGTTTCATAGAAGTCCAGTGCTAGATCCCAGTGCTTGGCTTATTAGGCAAGCCCCTCATTCAGAGTCATTGAGATTCTATTATTACTCCTAATTTCTATGTAATTCTAAAATGGCTGGGGAATCTTCTTTCCAGCCCATAGGAGACTAGAAACAACAAATGAAAAGGCAGAGCCCAGAGGGAAAGCCACTGGAAACCTTCATCCTGGAGTGGGTTGAAGAGGGAGATGATACCTGAACAGGCAGAAGAGCTTTGTGAAGGCATAAATGTGAGATCATTTTGTGTAGGACATGATAGTGCATCCACAGCCTCCTTGACATTGAGAAATGCAGTAATCGTGGAGGGGTGTTGGTGACATCCCTAAGTCACCCACACATGATCAACTGTAACAAGATGAAGAGCTTCACAACTTTCCCAAGGAATTCCTGTACATAATGGTTAAACCGAGGTTATCAGTATCACCAAAATAGAAAAAAAAAAAAAAAAAAAAAAAAAAGACTCATTCCCCAAGATTTCTGGATGGTCAAGTTTTATTTTGTATATCTATAATCCAAGTTATCCCTGAGATAATCCACACTGTCACTATTAAACTAGTTTCTGATGACCATAATTTTATATCATCCAGTGACATGCTCTCAGATTATGAAACAACAATTAGCCTTAACTTCATGAGTCTCTAAAGTATGTATGATTATTTCAGAAGACCCTGTATTTCTGCTAGTACAGGTTTCATGAATGACTGTGGCAAGAGTTAGCGTCAGCCTGGAACTGTGGTTATTTTTCATACATGAAAAGTTTGGTAAATTTTTTTGGAGGGCCTGTACTGTGTACATAGATCCCTCCCTTTTTGCATAATGGTACTTTACTTCCTGGATTATAAAAATATTACTTTACTAAAGAGAAAGGAACTGGATTTGTGGCATAGCTTTGTGCAATGACTTAACTCAATTCCTCATGTTCAAAGTGAATCTGTCAGTTATGAACTTACTAATGCAATTATATATTTCACTTTTTTTTCAAATCTTTTTACTCGCTCTTCCAATCTGCACAAAGTCCAAAACCCAGCATAATCACCAAACCAGTTTTTTGTTAAGGAGCATTTTTAAACTTTCTAGTATGGAAATTTCCAAGCATCCACCAAAGCAGAGACAATAGTGTAATGAACCTCCGTGTACCCGTCATCCAGTTTCAACTCTTACCAGTATTTTGTCAGTCTTGAAGAGTACACATTAGTGTACCTACATGAAACTTGTCCTATTTTAATATTCCAGGAGGCGGAAATATTTGGGGCTAGCCTCCAGCAGAGCAGAGCAACCAGGCATCCAAGCAACCACAAAGTGTGATTGGAAGGATGTCAAATGCTTTTCACCTCACAGATGATGAATACCGTCATTAGTGATTCATTCTTGGTGCTAGCCATTATACTCTCTCTGTCTCTCTGTCTCTCTCTTTCTCATTCTCTTTAAAAAATGCCCTCCTACTGGAAAAGTCCTAAAATCTTGTTAAGTGTTGGTTTTGTTAGAGTAAGTTGGTTTTTATGAAAGTATTTTCACTAGAAAAGACTTGGGAAGGACAGTCTAACATCCCTGTAGTCTAGGGAGAGACAGACCCTGAGATGGAGAAAGGGAATAAAATAATGTGAGGTAAGAAAACCAGATTCACAGTGCTCTCCAGGATTAGCATCTGTAGTAGTTCCTTTAAGAGGCTGCCTTAGAAAAAAAAATATAATCCAAACACCTTTATTAATAATAATCAGGATTTGGGAGTGGTAGAAAGGATAAAGTAGAAGGTCCTTTTAACATTAAAAATATAATTTAAATCCACATACTTTTAAAATACATTTTAAGGTAAGATGACATTCAGAAGTTTCCAGCCACTTCTATTTTGAGCTGCGGTCAACTGGCTGGTCACCTTAGGAAGAATCATTTCAGGGGTGTTTTCCACTTAAGTTCAGGGGTTAGTAGGACTTTTGAGTTGGGGGTTGGGGGAACTTGATAAAGGTGGTCCCTGTCCATAGGTTTTAGAACATTCCTGTGGCAGAGAGTGGACATTGTCAGAACTGCCAAAGAGGAAAGAGACTGAGCTCTTGGCTGTTATTCTTTGAGATTCAATATTGTAAGAACATCTCTGAGGAACTGACTGGCTTCCTAGCGGTGTTATGGAATCCTCCCACCTCAGAGGCCATGCCTAAGCTCTTGTTCCAGCAGGGGAATAGAGGCCACCTTTTAAAATCAAGGACACTGACTAGAGGCAGCAACAACACATCCCAGCAGCTTCCCATCAAGGAACTAAGACCAGAACTGAACAATAGCACTGGGACCAAGTAAACGTCTTAAAATTATCACGGGAAGCAACAGACTCATAGGCAGTATGGGGGCCCAAACCTGGTTAATTTTAATGTTAAAAGATCATTTTGTAGTTTGAACCGGTAAGATAGAACATAATGGTCACAAATACATGAAAAGAAAAAAGATTCTAAGGGAGTTTAATCACATGTTAATGATTATCTCCGCCGTGTGAGATTGTGGTAGATTTTTGTTTTCTTCCTTATTCTTTCTTGGGCCTTTTGAGTTCATCTTTTCTACAATAAAAAAAAATGTGTTGTTTTCTATTTAGGAAATACAAGGACAACAGGAGTTTTGTGTTTTTCACCTAAGCACCCTGTTCTAGTGGGATCCCCCTCTCCCATCATGGCAGCTGTACCCTGTCTCTCCAGGGCCACCACAGAGGCCAGTTCCACTAGCATGGCCACTCCCTACCAACAGGCAACTATAACAACTCTAGAAAGTTTGGGGTCACAGCCGGGTGGGTAGTTTGGTAGCAGACCATAAGCTCTGGGGACAAAGGAAGGCAAAACGCCAGCTCCAGGGCAGATTGGAAGGAGGCAGGGCTGACAGCGAGGGATGGAGCGGAAGGAACCCTGGGAAGGTTGGGGCTGCTCATGCGCCCTGGCGGTTCTCAGCCCTGGCTGAGTGTGCCCTGGTGCCCTGGGGCGCTCAGGCAGTGTGCAGGTTTTGGGTTTCACCCCAGACCTGGTTTGGAAGATTTGGGGTGAGGCACAGGAATCCCCAGATGATTCTAACCGGAAAGTAGCCTGAGGGCCTCTCTTTAAAAAACCTGCTGCCCAGCCTGGTGAGTACAGGATGAAGAAGAAAACGCAAGTTGTGATTTCATAAGGTCGTGTTCACTTTAACTCATGAAACGCCTCACAGCAGCTAGCAAGAGACTCACTCCTTCTGGTTCCACAGAAACTCCTCGTGGATTTGCATGATGTAAGTCTGTGTCTCGATGGGCGATGGTGTCACGTTGGTTCCTGCTCCACACACTCCCTGGTTGACAACCGAGGGCGGGACACCATAACATTGACAGGCATCACCCACTGTACTCCCCTGGTGATATGCCCACCAGCAGGACACCTTCTGGGTGGCATCTTAGTCCCTCAAAGGAGAGTAGCCATCATTTCCCTCTCAGGGCCCTCCATCTGGAAGGAGGGTCTTGCTGGAAGATCTCAAACATGTTTTTAAAAGTGTTGCTCCTCAATCCAAGAATTCTACTGAATAAACTCATCTCTACAGTTTGGGGTGGAATTCACAGGAACGCTACTGCCATTGAACGCCTTGTGCAAAGCCTTGGGGCGGGCGGCAAATCCTGCATCCTGACTGCTGCTGCTCAGACATGGAAAAAACCACTGACTACGTGGCTTGACATAGCCCATTCACTTGTAATGTTTTGTCACCAATAAGCTCTGCCTAGAATTCCCAGAGCGCACCCCCACATGCTGACCAATATGGTGGGTTCTCTTGGAGAGGCGAAGACGTGACTCTCATCAGGATCCTCCACCCGAGGTGGGGAACAGGATTTGAGGGGAGCTAAGTCATGCTTCTCTAGCCTGTTCTTCATAGCTGTTTCCAAGAAAACAATTATTTGTATATTTCCTCACCAGACAGTAGATTCCAGGGGGTAGGAATGGCATCCGTTATGTCTCCAGTGCCTGGTGAAGTGGAAGACATATCCTCTGTCTTCAATCTCTGTCTGTAGAATGAATGAATGACCCATCAACTGGGTTGGACTGTGTGTGGAGTGTGGTTGGAGGGAAAAAAAAAGTGAGGGAAGGAACGGGGGATCCAAGTGATAAGGGCCTTGAGATCTGTGGAGTTTGGGATTTATTCTCCGGACAACAGAAAACTCACTGAAAGCTTCTGAGCAAGGGAGCCCCATGGAACCTTCCATGGTTCAGGAAGGTGAACATGCAGTGAGGCTGAGAGATGGAAGACAGGACGGTCTGCAGACAGAGACCGTGCGGGGCTGCTCCAGGAACAAAGCCTCAACAGGAACTCCCGCCTGACCTCCTAGGACCTGTGGTAGAGTCGTGAGCCACAGAGGCCAGTTTTCGGCCCCTTCTGCACTAGACAAGATGTCACTCCTAGAACTACTTTTTTTTTTTTTAAGATTTTATTTATTTATTTGACACAGAGAGAGAGATCACAAGCAGGCAGAGAGGCAGGCAGACAGAGAGGAGGAAGCAGGCTCCCCACTGAGCAGAGAGCCCGATGTGGGCCTCGATCCCAGGACCCTGAGATCATGACCTGAGCCGAAGGCAGAGGCTTTAACCCACTGAGCCACCCAGGCGCCCCTAGAACTACTTTTGATACATGGAAGCAATGGGTTGCATAGACACATTGATAGCAATTTTTATATCCATACACGTGTGCTTCCGCCCATTCGCATGGAGTTAAGGATCACATTGCTTGGTGGTACACTCCTTCCGCAATACCTCTTTCTGAATTCAAGGTATCATTTCATTTCTAGAAGAGCTTCTTTTCCAAACACACACACACACACACACACTCACACTCCAGCACCCTGAGCTAATGGGACACATCTCACTCGCAGGGAATATTTTACTCAATCTGGCTCCACAGATGATTTTTATGGCTATTTTTAATATTGGGCCTAATAATAGCCACAGTAATTAACATGTTTCTTGGGGGACACCACATTGATAGCAATTAAGGCTTAAGACAACATAGACCCTGGGGACCCATAATATAAGCTAATCAGGCAGTTAGGAAGGATTTTTTTTTTAAAAAAAAAACTTTTTCCTGTTAATCCAATCTTCATTGTGTGGGTGGAAATCACCACTTGAAGGCTCAGCCTTAAGGCCCTGTTCTGGAACTATTTCAAAAAGGCTAAGGTGTGGCCTTGTGGTCCCAAAGAGCTCCGTGAAGTTATGGCTGGTGTCTCACCCTCCATCAGCAGTGTCTAACAGAAAGAAATAGAATAGAAGCCACACATGCAATTTGAAACATTCTAGAAGAAAAAAATTAAAAAGAAATAGGTGAATTAATTTTCATATTTCATTTCACCTACTATGTCCAAAATATCGTTTCAACTTATCATCAGTACAAAGCTGATCCACGAGACATTTGGGATTCTCTTGTGGTGGACATTCTCAGTCCTAAAAATCTCGTCTGTATTTTATACTGATAAAAAGGTAGCTCTGTGAGCCGGCCTCTTTGCCAGTGTGGCTCCAGGCTCCCGGAGTGGACGGTGCAGGCAGGGCCGTGGTGTGTCCCTCAGCTGGGAACACTGTAGACCAGCGACTTGAGGAGGCCCCTTTCCGGCACTGACCACAGGAATTTAGTGCTGGGAGTCAAAGGAAGGAAAAATGTCCAATGCTTGTCCCTCCTAGTGCTGGCTAAGCAGAGTAAATTCTCTTCCAGTACACAAGGGTCAACAATGGAAGAAGTGTTGGGGCAGAGAGGGGACAGAAATGGGGTGAGCGCCTTTTATGGGTTTAGAGGTTCTGAGACTTTGCAAACCGAAGTCACGCTAACAGTTAGGACTCTGGGTGGTCAGGGAAGAGGCTGACAGGCCCAGGCAGAGCCAAGAGAGGAAGAGGAAATGAGGCAGGCGACAGGGGATTTGCTACACCCCAAAGTGGCGGGGAGGCCTTTTACTGACTTCGGGACTTCCTTAGAGATGGTCCCTCCCACTTGGGCTCACAGAGCCTGACAAGGGAGGGAGAAGCCCCCAGCTGCACCGGAGAGACACTCATCTGAGGGATGAGAGGAATGCCACTGACCAGCTTCAGGGGAAGAGCGGACTCCGGGGCTCCCTTGGACGCGACCAGCCGGTGAAGCTAACCGACCAGCAGCCCAAGCTCCCGGTGCCCCTTCTCTACGGATGAGGCCTTGGTGATGGGTCTTGTCTCCCCTCCAGCTTTCAAAAACAAAATGTGAACTAACACACTGTAAAACCATCCAAATTATGTCAGATGATTCTAAGTGATTAAATGTGACACAGAGGTGTGTAACAGAGAGTGGCTGCCTGATTCTCCCCTTCTCTGTATCACTGGGATGAATCAGCTTTGAGACTCTGAGTAACGCAGGGCAGGGCCGCCGTGCTGAAGCCGCCATTTCCTACAGGGATCTGGGTTCTTTCCCAAACTTCGCAGGTTCAGCCCGGGATTGCCACCCAGGTAAAAAAGCCACATCATGCCCCACAAACACAAGATCTGCCTTTTGCTGCTTGGGAGGAATTTTCCTGTCAAAGGCCACCCATGTGAAGCGATGCTTTAGAATTATGCCTACTAACGGGTGCCCAGGTGGCTCAGTCGGTTAAGCATCAAACTCTTGATTTCAACTCCGATCATGCGTGATCTCAGGGGACTGAGATTGAGCCCCGTGTAGGGCTCTGCACTGGGCGTGGAGCCTGCTTAAGATTCTTCCTCTCCCTCTGCCCCTCCCCCCACACCCTCTCGTGCTCTTTCTCTAAAAAAACAGAACAAAAAAAATTATGCCTGTTAAAATGAAAGTAGAGTTCCAGGGTCACAAGGCGTTAACCATGGGGACAGAGAGACTTCTGGTCAAACGTTAGCCTGAAAACTATCAAGATGACGCAGGGTGCAGGCCTGACAGGATGTGACCCATTCAGCTCCCCCACCCCCCGCCCCGTGCCATTGGGGGGCATTTGCTCTTTTGGGACAGCCGGTGTGTTTCAGGTCCATTTCTAAAAGAAATTACACATTTCTGGACTTTGGGGTTGGCAGATAACCCCATGACCAACTTCATGAGAGCCCAAAGGAGACTCTCCAGTCTCGTGGTGCTGGGGGTCCCACACGGAGGCCCACCCAGGCCGTGTTAGTGATGTAGCCCTTCCTGGCCAGATTTCTCGGAAGCCACACATATGGTAAACAAACAGGAGGGAAATGTGTTCATCCTGGCTCTGCCCCTCATTTCTCTCCCACAGAGGAAACGGCCCACTCCTGGAGTTCAAAGCTACCAGACTGCTCGGAAGCTGGGACAGTATGTATCAGCTTAATGGGCTCTCTGCTCTGAATAGGAACGTCTGCACACTGAGGACTGGTCACTCCTCGGGGAGGTGACAAATGAAGTCTGCAGCTAGCAACCAAGGAACAGGGGAGAGGAAGGTTGCTCCAGGGAGCCTGGCCGACCTGACAATTATTTTTTATGACATGGCATACATTATGTTGATGGTTTCATTTCTGGTTATTACCTTCTATTAAAAGGCATCTTGAGTAAGATGATTATGGGGGCACCTTATTCCCGCCTCAGGAATCTACTCTCAAATTTTCAGTAAACTGTTGTTTTTCCTGGACATATTATTATTATTGTTCTCGTTACGGTTGTGATTATGTAAACTGCTAGTTGTCCAAGTAACTCTTTTTATTAGCCATTGCTCACAAGCCCATCGCTTTGAGGTAAACACATATGGGGTGATGCCCAGACAGGGCACAGAGAGGTCAAGCACCCCAGAAAGTTCACTCCTGGCAAGAGCTCATCTCCTAGACTGGAATCCAACAATGTTCCCAGGGGCCAGGGAGGCCGGAGGCGTCCCCTCACCCCCACCCCTTGCCAGGACCAGTCTTGGGAACCGGGAACAAACAAAGCAGTATGGTATGACCAGAGCTGTGTCAGTCCATCTAGTTCTGGGTGCAGCTCTGGTTCTATACCCTCCATCCCTGGTGCTCCTGGTTTGAGGGAGCTGCCTCGTAAGGAATGTCCGGAGAGTCTGGATGATCTGCCTCCCAGAATGAAGAGTCAGAGCCCAGAACCATGAATGTGGTTGGGACTAAATTGTAACCAAAATGCTGTAGGTCTCTGCCATATGGCTCACTCAACATGTCTAAATCGAATAGATTTTTACCTCCAAGCCAAAACAGCATCTGCCAAGTTTTGTCAGTGACATCTCTCAGTTACCCAGGAGAAAAACACTTAGAATTATTTTTAAATAGTTTAATTTTTTAGTTAAAAAATTATATGCTTACTACAAAAAATATTCAGTAGCTTATCAAGTAACAAGTAAACACGTTCCATCCCCAATTCCCAAATCCCACCTCTCAGAAGTAACACTGTTAATAGTTCAGTGAGTGTCACTCTAGACGTTTTTCTACGCAACCAAGACCTATTTTCTTTTGTCATGGTTATCTCTGACCCTATGCTTGCCTTTCTTCTGGTATCTGCAAGTCGTGATCTCCCACTGATTTTTCCTTTATGTTTCTCACATCTGTCCTGTCTTTCCACCCAAACTCCCATTGTTTTGTACTTAGAATATCAGCGCTCCACAGTGACATGAGCAAGGGCTTTAGAGCTGAATAACTTAGGTTCAAATCTTGGTTTCTTCACTTGGGCCAATGACTTCCCTTCTTTGCACCTCAGTTTCTTTATCGGCTCAAAGGAGATAATATGATTTACTTGTGAGGTTGGTGAAAAGAAATAAGGTTGTAAAGTCCTGGGACATAGTAGGTGCTTAATAAATGCACACAATTAATATTCTCCTTTATGTGGACTCAAGCACGCCCATTTCGGTTCCCTGCAAGTTATCTTGCATACCATGGTTAGGTTAACCTCCCTTAAAACACTTATTTGAGGGGCACCTGGGTGGCTCAGTGGGTTAAGCCTCTGCCTTCGGCTTAGGTCATGATCCCAGAGTCCTGGGATCTAGCCCCACATCGGGCTCTCTGCTCAGCAGAGAGCCTTCTTCCCCTTCTCTCTCTGTCTGCCTCTCTGCCTACTTGTGATCTCTCTCTGTGTCAAATTAATACATTTTTTTTTAAATCTTAAAAAAACATTTGAGCAGTTTCTTGCTCAAAACCTTGAAAGGGCTTCCCGTTGTTTACAGGAGTGGCAGTTAGCCTTAACTCACATATCAACTCCAATTGATTGGGAGTATCAGTTTGAGAGGTTGCCCCCCAGGTTTTCCCAAAGGAACCTGGACTCAAGGCCAAGGACTAATTTTTATGGTCCTCGCCACATGTAGCCTAGCCTGGCATATGAAATGTGCTCCACAAAACCCGGATTTGCTGACTGCTGTGGCCTCCAAGGGGAATCGTACTAAGGCATTTGGGCCCACGAATTGCATCAAATTTGTGCTCAAAGTCTGTGGGTTTGATAATACCCACAGGAATAATAAGACATCCAATCTGCCTTATTATGGGCCACTTGGTACCTCTGCTGGCCTTCTCCTCGGGAGTTCTCATCAAACCACATGTTGCTGGGATGGGGTGGCTGGGTGATGGGACATTGGGGAGGGTTTGTGCTATGGTGAGTGCTGTGAAATGTGTAAGACTGATGATTCACAGACCTGTACCCCTGGGGCAAATAGTACAATATATGTTAACTTAAAAAACAAAAACAAAAACAAAAAACCACATGTTGCTGAGTTTCCTGGTTCCCAGAGACTCCTAAGGCTGAGCTGCTTACCTGTGCTGTTTACACCCCCTCTGTGTGGCTTCCTACTTTCTGTCTTAGTATTACGTGTCTGCAGGAATGAAAGCGTCTAAAGGGCCTGGAATGTTAAAATCCATTCTTCAGAGGAAGAGCACAGCCCTCAGAGAATCCTTCCGAACAGAAATGATGGGTAAGATGGAGTGCTCCATCTTCTCTTGCCAATGTGGGCAAACTTCCAAGGGAGAAATGATGAAAGATTATTAAGTCCCCTGTGTTTAAATAGATTTTCACTGGTCATTTTTCTACTCACAGACAGATTGTTTTAATTGAAGTTTTTTCTTCAGTTTATTTATGTCTGAGACCACATAACATCAACATTGAAGAGCACATTATGAGGGGAAAAATGTTTTTATATTCTGCCACCCCAACAACTGTTTTCATTTTTTTGTGTATTTCCTTCCAATGTCCCTACATGTGCATAGTTTTTCACATAGTTATATTCAGACTTGTTTGAGAAAGATAAACATTTTACTGCTAAGGCCAATAATAATAAATGTAAGAAAACACCAAATATTTTTAGTTTTTACAATAATACGCTCATTTTCCCCAAATGCCTAGGTTTTAAACTGCTGGGTCTTGAATAAAGTCCAGGGGTATAAAATATCAAGGAAGAGAAGAATGGAAATGCCCATGCCTTACAGAAAGACATTTTACTTGTTCCTAGTTTAGACAAGTCTCTATGGGCTGCAAAAGATAAAACAATTCATTCTGTTCCAATTCCCATTGGATTGACTTCCATGGGCTTTGAATGCCCAGAAACTATATACAATCGATCCTCATTTTTTCAAATTTGCATGAATTTACAAATTCGTCTACTTGCTAAAATTTATTTGTAACCCCCAAAGTCAATACTCGTGGCACTTTTGCAGTCATTCATGGGCACGCACTTGGGCAGAGCAATGAAAACTTTGAGTCACCTGACAAGCACATTGCCTGCTGAGGCTGAATGAGGCAATGCTCTACCTTCTTGTTTCAGTTCTCATACTATAAACAGCGGACTTTCTTTAATTCCATGTTATTTGCCTCCATGTACTTTTTGTTAGTGATGGCCCCAAGCATGGTGCCGAAGTGTGTGCTGTCTCATGTTCTGACGTGAGAAGGCTGGAATGCCCTACATGGAAAATGTGTATGTCAGACGAGTTTCAGTCCAGCGGGAGTCCTAGCACTGTCGGCGGGGGGTTCAATGGTAATGAATCAACAATATATATCTGAAAATGTGTTTCTAAGTAGAAACACACATAAAATAGTTATATGTTGACCAGTTGATGAAAATGTTATGACCAGAGGCTTGCAGGAACTTAACTCTGTATTTTCTCTAGGGGCCATGATTCAGTATCTCCGATTCAGCCCTTCCAGCCACTTTGTAGAATATAACCACCACCACACAAAAAAGAAAGAATTCACTGTATAAACTTTGTGTACATGTGAACTTTTTGAGAGGGAGGGAACTATGACTTTTATCAAATTCTTCAGAGGGCACCAAAAAATGTCCAGTCATTTCTTCAGATCCTCTATTAAAAGTAAAATAATGCTGATCCTCTTGAAAAATCAGGAGAGTGGGCTCCCAAGACCACACTGAATGGCATCTCCATCTGTGCTTTTCCCAAGGAAAATCATTGAAAAAGAGAGGAAAGCCTTCTAGGCCAAGGCAAATCAGTCATGCCTCATAAACTTGGGTTTAGAGGACACACTTTAGGAATGGCGTGTTTTAGAATTTAAAGGAAACACGGTGTTCTAGTCATCAATTATCTAGAAAAGATATCCATTTATTTATTTGTTTATGTATTTATTTAAAGATCCATTTATTTATTTATTGAGAGAGAGATAGAGTATGAGCTGGGGGAGGGGCAGAGGCAGAGGGAGAGAGAGAATCCTAAGCAGGCTCCACGCTCAGTGTGGAGCTAGACACGGGGCTCAATCTCACAATGCTGAGATCATGACCTGAGCTGAAGTCAAGGGTCAGACACTTAACCGACTGAGTCACCCAGGTGCCCCACAGACAAGATATCCTTTTAGTAAAGAAAAACCAATATGCAAAACTTCAGGATGTGCTAATAGCTGCTGTTCATTGAATGCTTCTTAGGGACTAGCGTTACCACATGTAACCCTTCTGGTTGCCCTGGGAGGGAGGGCACGATGAGCTCTGAATAACAAATGAGGACACCGAGGCTCACAGAGCTCTAGCGGCTCAAGCAGGTGACTTGGAGACAGTGGGCAGGGGGGCCAGACCGGAGCTGGGCTCCACGGGACTTTGAGGCCTGCCCTCCTGACCACTAGGCTGGGCAGCAGCTGCACGGGGGGGCGGGGGGGGGGGCGGGAATGACGGTTTGCCTTGATTTTTTAGCCAAGGCCTCAACCGTTAGGAGCCCCCGTGTGTTCAAGGTTCGAGTCCCTTGACGAACATCTGGTCTCCACACACTTCTCAGAAGCCCGTCAGCTCAGGTGGAGAAAAGTGTGACGCTGCACTGCAGGGCGATGAACTGTAATTCTTTGGGCGCTTCTCATATCGTGTTGAGGTGGCAAATTCTAGGAGCTTCTAAAAATAGGTGGCAAATTCTAGGAGTTTCTAAAAATAGCAATGGGACTTCTGCTTTGCTAGAGAAGGGATTATTCTGACCTTTTGCCTACGAGCCCCACCTCCTGAGGGTGACAATTTCACTGCTTTACATGACATTTGGTTTCCCTCACATGTGGCTGGTAGGATTGGACTTACAGGAAGTCAGAGAGAACCTCTAACCTCCTTCTGCGCTATTTATTGCTTTTCATTCTCTTTCTCTTCTGCTCCTCACCACACAACCCCCTCCCTTGGTTTCTTGAATCTTTGAGACTCTTCTTAAAACCCCCCTCCCAGCTAGTAGCCACAGCTAGTGTGTGTGTGGGGGGAACACGTGTCCTGGGGAGGAGAAGGCGGCCAGGTGACAAGGGCCTGACTCCCGCTCACTGGGCCTGGCATTCCTCCACGGCTGTCCACTTTGGAGGCAGAACTGCCCCGTGATCCAGTCCCGGCCCTTCAGGGAGGGGCCGCCTGGAAAAAGTCCTCTCTAAGCACCATAGGCCTCTTTGCCCCGATCTAGAAAAATGAGGTCATCACGCTTACCTACCAAGGGCAGCTTTGTGAGGACTAATGAGTGTCCCGGGTGCTTTGAGTTGGTCAGATGAAAGGCTTCCTCAGGTGGATGTTGTTAGGAGCATGGTTCTTCTCTTCAGCTCTTCAGCTTCCCAGCTCGGGACAGCCACCAGAGTAACTCCAGACGAGAGGGGTGCTACCGTGTTGCTGAGGTAGATGTGAACAAGGACCGATCTTCAGGCCAGAGTCCAAAACTCTCAGCATTTTCTGCTGATTGGCCAGGGAGGCGCAGCCCCGTGAAGCCAAGGATGCTACCACGGCCTGCACAGAAGCCTGCGAACGTGTGTCTGTCTTTGCAGAAACCCCTTTCTCCCAGGCCCTAGGCCTTCCTTCTCAGACAGTGAGACCCATCAAGGCAGGGTCTGTTAGTGGATTTGGATGGAGGGGGAAATTAAACAGGTTTTCGAATCAGGGGCAGCTAACTCCATTCTAAACTAGTCTCTTGACTGGCAGGGCAAGCCTGGTTTCTCTGTCCCCAATGTGGGGGTTACACACCGACCCCCACCTGGATCCTCCCTCCTAGCAGCGAAGCCCTTCAGTGTCCTTCCTTCTTCCACCCAGAGCACAGGCCTTGGCAGGAGAGCCCCCATCCCGTGACCCCACCCTCCGGCCTTCCTCACCTCTCTGGGGCAATTCTTCCAGGAGGATGAGAGACCCTGGAACATGTTCACTTCCATTCAGCCCTGAGACTGAGAGGGCTGCTGGGATTAGAGAGATTTCAATGGGATTATGGTGCCTAAATACCCAAAAGATGAAAACCGCGGGCTATGGAGACAGGAGGACGCAACTCAAGGCCCAGCCCTCCACTCGGGCTTATGTCTGGCGCAAACCTCTAATGGATCTGTGCCTTCATCTCCTCCTCTGGGAACCTGAGCTTCTCGACTTGCGCGAGAGACTGTAGGTAGCCGTGCGGGCCGCCCTGGACGTGCTCCAGGCCTGTTAGCTCCGCAGAGAGAAGGGTGGGGTGGCCGTGATCAGGGATGGTTCTAGCTTTCAGCACCCAGAGCCTCGGCCGTGTGAATGATGCCATGCTCAGGCCAGAACACGCCAAAGGGCTGCTGGTTTCTCTGGGACGTGCTTGCCTTACTTTTCATGTGACCGGGGCATCTGCTGCCCCTTACTGACCTGGTCAGCCTCATTGGTCAGTGGTGGTCCTCCCCAGGATGCAGTTCTCCTCCACTTTCTCCAGACATTCCAGAACTCTTCAGGAAAAAGCACCTGCTCAGAAGCAAGTGAAGAGAATCAAATCCGCTGTCAGTGCCCACCTCCCTCAGCCTCCCCTCTGCACAGAGCCGTGGCCTCTTCGGGGCAAGGGAGGCTGGGCGCCGGGCTGCTCTGCTTTCGAGTTCCAATCCAGGCCAGGACTGCACTCTTGCTGCACATTTGAACTTTGATGTATTTTGAAGCTGCAGTTTTTAAAAGCTAGCTACATAATAAAGCTACTTCTTAAAAAAAGAAATCCCACAGCCCCTTCGGCCACAGCGCTAGGCCACAGACCTTGGTCAGAAGCGTGTACCGCGTGTGGTGTTAGCTGGATTCCATGGTCATTGCAGAGCCCTTGAAATGATTTCTAAGGCAGCTGTCATCACAGCAGCGGGGCCTCTGCAGGGAAAGGCTGCTCCCCTGGGGCTGTCATTCAGATGAACTACCCCTCCCACCCCCAGGCCCCACAGCCCTATCTTTGATGGCTTAGTGCTAGAGCCAACCTGGGCATTTCTTGAAATGCCTGCTTTTTAGGAACTCAGATGGGAGAAGATAACCGACGTGATGGTTTGAATGTTTGTGCATCCCCCAAAATTCATATGTGGAAACCCCAGTGCTCAACGTGCTGCTGTTAGAATGGTCCTGGGCGGTGCTTAGCTCATGAGGGTGGGGCCTTCGCTGAATGGGAGTAATGTTCTCGGAAAAGACATCCCCTCTCCCCAGGTCTGTCTTACCCCTTCCCCCCCACAAGAGGAGATGACAAGTCTGTGAATTGGAAGAGGGTCCTCACCCGACCATGTGGCACCCTGATCTTGGCCTTCCAGCCTCCAGAACTGTGTTCTTTCTGTTGTGTAGAAGCCACCCACCCTGTGGGGTTCTGTGACAGCAGCTGGAAGGGCCAAGACAACCAGCAATGTAGGGATTCTCAAATAAGCCTCCGTTGAGGGAGTTTCTGTCAAAACAGGGAAGAGCCGTGTGGTTGGGGAAGAAGGCAGGCCTCCACACTTGGGTGCACACTCGCGTTTATACACCTCTGACCGATCTCTTGTTTTCTGATGACTCTTATTTATTTCAAAAAGGAAATGTTGGAAAAATGGACAAGGACAAAGAATGTGAACCCCCCCGAAGCGTCACAGCAAGCGAGAACTGGCACTGGATGAGGCGGGGCTTCCGACGACAGCAGGCCTCAAGCCTGCCTCTCTTCTTGACCGGCTCTGTCTGCCATCTTGCACGAGTAACTAGACTTCTCTGGGCAGTGGCTGCGTCATGTGTGATGTGGGGGATGGATTCTGAGGTCTTCCTGGTCTTCCCAATCTATAGGGTGCCAGAGTCTAGGATCTCAAGCCTCGGGCAGGGCATGGAGAACTTCTCGATGTTAGCCAGGGGCTGGGCCTTCCAGTGGGACTGCTGTGCGGGAACCAGGGGCTCCTGAGAGCGTTTGCTTTGCGTGAACATTGCGGACGGAGCCTCTTTACGTTTCCTGTGTCTGGAGTCTGTCACATCACCTCAGGTGTCGGAGGGTACCACTCAGTCCAGGGCTGGGGAGAGTCGGGGTGAACTTGGGCTCCTTCCCGGATCCTAGATGCCCTGGGGCCTCATGCAAGGCCTCTAATGTCCTTGAGCCTCAGGTGTCCTATCTGTAAAATGGGAACAAGAATGCCTGCCTTCCCTAGCCGACAGAATTACTCTATCAAATCAGCAAATGTGCACACAAGCATTTAGGGAAAAAAAATACAGCCCTAAAAACATGTGAAAGAGATACGATCAGGTGTGTGAGGGAGTCCGTCCGCTAAATGGAAAGTGGGGTCCGCTCTGGGCTCCATCCTGTGCTCAGTTAGGGACAGTCTAATCACCACAATCAAGAACTCAAACATCAGCGAACTTACTAAACAGGTGACTGGGAAACAGAGAGGCAGTTTCAGAGCCTGGCTTTCGGTAAATGCTAACACGACAGCCGCAAAGCAGGCAGTGCTTCGAGAGCAGGTGGGAGATGAGGAGAGGTTTCCTGGCCCCTGCCCTTCACCTTGGTCACTGACTCAGTGTGAAACAGCGCCTGCAGGGAGGAGGAGACTTCTCATCCTAGTTCACAGATCAGCCCGCGGCCACAGTGGGGGCAGTGGGCTGAGTTCACGGCAGAGGATGACTAAACAGCCTCCTCGTCATTAATAACAATAATACTCGGCATTTATCTCATTCTTTATGTTTTCAAAGTGCTTTACAATCATTAATTAGTTAACCAGCCCTCGCTGCCACCCCGCCGTCTGCTGCCGTGCTGAGCAGACAAAAGAGCCGGGCAGGACCGGCCAGTTTGGCCCCCCGGGGAGGGGGGCGGCCAAGCTGGGGAAAGTGAGGGCCAGGGCACGTGGGGTGATGCGTGGGGTTGGAGGAGGGGCCTGCCCATCAAGGGCTGCATCGGGAAGGAGACAGGACAAATCAGGGCAAGTAGATGTGGCTATAAACTCCTTGATAAGAAGGTCAAGCACAGAGGCAGGGACGTGACCAGCCCTTGAACTGCTGGCTGCAGTCCTAGGAGGGGAAGGACGGGACCCTACAGGGGGCTTAGGATTCCCCTAAAATCAGAGGAGTCCTGACCCTGCAGGGGAGCTGATACAGGAAGTAGGTTGCACGTGGGCCCTGGACAGTCAGGTTTGAACCTTCCAGAGGTCATGGACACCCCCTGCTCCTCAGGACGTTGGTGGATTTGGGAGCTTGTTTTTCTAAATTCCAGGATTCTGCACACAGCCAAGATCCAGACCTGCTGGAACGGTTTATCCCACTTGCGCTGGATACGCAGGGACGAAGGTGAGCTTTCTCCCCTTCACCCTCTCCTAGACCTCAAATGGTGGTGACAGAAAATGCAACTAAACCATGTGGACTTGGGGGGACGTGGCAGAACTCACAAGCATAGTCAGTGAAGCAGGAGTGCCGACTGCCAGCCACCTGCTTACATGGAAATCTGATAACAGTTGTACTTAGAGAGTAGAAACCAAAGTCATAAACCAAATAAGTGACCAGAAGAAAGCGATTAGTCATCTTTCTTCATGAGTGATCACAATTCTCCTGAAGCTTCTCCACCTGTAGCTTGCAATTAGGGCCTTGTCTAATGACAGGGTGAGCTCCTCTTATTGATCTTCAGACTTCTTAGTAAATTAAATGGTAGGAACACAAAGAGGCAAGGGACAGGAGCGTGGCAGCAGCTTCACACCGTCGCTCTGTGAAAGTGAGGCTCTTAAATAAAGCTTGTGGGTCTCTGGGCTGCCCTGGAACCCCAGAACCCAAGGCCTGTGGCTGCCAGGGCCTTCTGGGGCCAGTCCCTTGCAGTGAGATATGCATCATCTACTGATTAGCCCTGATTTATGGCCCTCCTCGGGGCTTGGGGCTGTACCTTGTCAGATCTCAGGAACGAAAAGGAAGGCAAGGGCTTGGCTTAAACTTGGCTGGAAGACCCAGAAATGATAATAATAATTAACACAGCTCCATTCCACTTGCACTACAAACAATAATTAATGCATACAGCCATCCAGTGAGGCCTCTAAGTTTGGATTATGAGCCTTATTTTGCAGACAGGGAAACCGAGTCCAGGAGGTTAAGTGGCTTTTTCGAGGCCACACAGAGACTGGTGTCATACCTGAAATTAAAATTTGGGCTTTCCTATCTCTTGGTCCGGGGCATGGATCATACCTGTCTGTCAATGAAGACTTCAAAACAGCATCAAACTTATACCCCCAAAAAGCTCCTGGAGAGTAGCTTAGGGGACAGAATGATAGGGGAAGTGGGGCCTTGGCCTTCTTGCCCAGATGAAGCCAATCCCCCGTTGTTAGTGGACACTCTCTGAGCCAGACGAGAGCGAGCCTGCTGTGTCCGCTCGGGATAAGGAAAGGCAGTGCTCCTGACGACCACAGTTCAATGTCAAGGTCCCTGTCTGCTCTACTTCCCTGCTGTGCCTCGCTCATTGTGTACTTGGTTTAAGGAGTTGACAGAGCTAATGAACTGCCTTCATTTGCTATACACTGAACAACTAGAGATGTTTTCCTGATGATCAAGATACTACCTGGGAATCCCTGTTCCTTGTCCTGGCTTTGCCCAATTGCTGCTTGAGTATTATGAACCTTGCAACAACTTAAAACCCTCAAATAGGGCTTGTCTGATCATTCTGAACAGCCTTCTTTGAACTCTCACTTGTGTTCATATATCTAATTGTTTCAATTCAATATAGAATACACAAAACTACCGAGCCCATTCTTTTTTCCAGAAAGATTATTTTTTTTAGTGCAGTTGCTAAAAGGAGACCCTTATTCTGGCCTCTGAGTTGTCAGTGACAGGAAGTCCACCTAAACTGGCTTAGGCAGTGAGTGCCGGGGGCAGCTTTGGGTCTAGCTGGGCTCTCAATGCCTCTCCCTCTCCCTCTCTTGGCCTGGCATGGCCCTGCTGGGGGGCGAAGGGAGTGGCTGGAGCTCGGGCTGACCTCCTGCGGTGGAGCAGTCCTGCAGGTGGAGAGCCCTTCTTTGCTGAGAGCACAGGCCTCCCGCACCAGGCTTGACCGTGGCAGGCCTGCTGACTCCGTGACCCTCTCTGAGGTCACCATGACAGGTGGCTATGTCACTCTTGTCATCTAGGCCTGGGCTACATGCTTGCTCATGGAGCCAGGAGATGGGGGTAGTCCTTCACAAACCATGGGGTGAAGTATGGGGGAGTAGTGGCTCCCTGAAAGAAAGCTGGGGTGCTACTTACAAAAGAAGAGGAAAAGGAAGTCAGGCAGGTGAACGAAACAAATCTCTCCTACCTAATGTGCAGAAATTTAAAAGTCAACATTTTACCACGTACACTCATAAAATATTCTTCTAGATGCTATGTCCATGCCCCTCATAAAATCCTGCTTGGCCTTCAAATACTATTGCTAAGTGACAACGCTGCCTCGAGGAACTTAAAAGCAAATGTGATTCTCTTACTCATCTGAGTGTCTCCAGCTCCTTTGGGAGCTCCTGGTGCCAGAGCTCAGGACCGCATGCTTGATCTGGGAGAGGCAGACGGGAGGGCACACAAGGAGGCAGGTAGCATGGAAAGCCAATGGGTGCCTCATTGTCTAAGACCACCGGCAAATGCCACGGGCTTGGTGCCTCTTGATTTTAACGTAACACTTGACGAAATGTTTCCAGTACACATCTGCATCATTTAGCAGTTAGTGAGGAGCATAGATTATTTTTGCAATTAAAAAGAAACCCAAAAAATCCACAGACAATAAAGATGGAGTGGGTAGGATCATAGCGCTGTGGCTGGAGGAACGCTGGGCTGTTGGAATACCTCAGGTGTGAATACACGCCCAAACCACGTTGCTCAAATGCTCCTATGAGACGTTACATGTTAAACTGACGGCATCTAACTCTGTCCTCTTGTGGCTGAGCTCTTCACGCCTGCCTGCTGCTCACCTTCAGGGATGTCTTGTGTCCCCTCGGCGTCCTGTGTTTTTCCAGCCCTTCGGTCAGGCTTCCCAGTCCCCCTCTCTCGTTCCAGGGACTTGGTGGGAATATGACCTTATTCTCCAGCTCCTCCTGCTTGCCCTGTTGTCTCTCACTTTGCTCCTCCAGGCTGGCACCCCTTGCCTCTGTATCCCCCACGGACCCAGCTTCATCCACGTCAGGGTCCAACTTTTGGTAACAAGGGAAAAACTCAACTTTTGGTAATGAGGAAAAGCTGCTGGCAAATTTGAAAATAGAATTTTCGGTCCATGTCACATCAGGATGAAGACCAAAAAAAAAAAAAAAGCATGCCTGCCAAATCTGTGGCTAGCCAAGCATGGAAATGACAATCTCTGTCCCAAATGATGGAATAAAAATCTTGACCTGAGCATCGGGAGCCAAGTCAAAGAGGACACACTATGTCTCCACGCTGACAAGATCTTGAGTGGCTCAGGTAGAGATTGGGAGAGAGTGGCTTAACTTCGTCTGGAGCGGGGGCGAAGAACTAAGAGGCTTAACTGATCACGGGTTAGTGTGTGGCAGCTGTGGGATCTATCTCCTAATAAGTGATCCTGGTGGAAGGGTGATGTGGTTGTAGCAGAGGGAGCAAATGTGGTCAGATCAGACCCCATCCAGGGCCACTGGCCCTTGTCCAGGGAAGGGCACCTGGCAGGTGAGGGGGGTACAAATCCCCCCCCCAAGTCTGTGGGTACTTAATCCAGGGCAAAGAACTTGAGCTGAGGGATAGCAGTGACACAAAGTGGTTGTCTTCGAAGATTTAAAACTAGAGTTAAAACTTGCTCTGTGTTGGTCCAGTTGGACAGAAATTGGAGCAGTTGGTGATATATTACAGGAATGCAGGTTTTTATGGGAGTTCAGTAGCCAAAACTTGCTTATTCATAGAGAGGCTGTTTGGATCCCCCGCCTGGAGGCGGAGACTTACCCTATATCAAGGCTGCCTCAGTGGGATTCCTGCCTGCGGGAGAGATGGCACAGGGTGACCTGAAAATCCCTCCCTGCTCCAGAAGAACCAGCCCCAGAGGAAGAAATAGAAGATGGTCTGTCCCAGTCCCTCCCAGGTTACGCACAGTAGGCTCGGTGCTAACACAGAGATATTTGCAAGGGCCTAGGAAACTGTTTGAATCTTGTTCTCAAATCAGAAAAAAAAAAAAAAGAAGGAAAATTTTGGAGCCCATCAGAATCAATCAAATTTTGATAAGGGGTCTGGTTCAGATGCATTTCCCAACCCCACCCGAGGAGAGCAGAGCAGAAAGCCACCATCCCTAGAGAGAAGGCCCGCTGGGCTGGGGCGTCTGTTCCCGCTGGCTGGTGGTGCTGGGCGCTGGAGGCAGGAGGGCTGGGGAGGGGGGCGAAGCCAGCATGTGCATGCCATGGGCCTCAACATCCAGGCCTCCACCGGTCCCCGGTCTGGGCAGTGTGGGGATAGGACCGCACTGGGCCACAGGATTGGACTTCTCAGGAGTAAGTACCAAAACAAAACAACAACAACAACAAAATCAATTACATTTTCCCTAAAAGAGATAAAAAGGTTGAAGTAGTTAAAGTTATATCACAAGTAATTTTTTGTATCGATACTATTATGGTGGGAGGGGACCACGAAGGCAGCCGTGCCCCCGGCCCTCAAAGATCACAATGTGGCCGTGGACCCTAGGTAAGATGCGACCGCGTCTGTGTCCTGTCTCTCTCAAAGGGTCCCTTTCTGGCCTAGGCCCAGCCCCAGTTGTATATTTTTACCTCCAGCCCAAGGCCTAACCTCCCCAGTCACCATTCTCTGCATCTGGGGGCAATCTTTGCCTCTTTTTTGAAAAAGCAGGACATTCTCCAGGTTAGAGGCAACTGCTTGGTCTCAGCAAACTAAAAGAAAGTATAAGAAGGACTTGACCACACCCACATTTTTCCTTCTCCTTCTCATCCTCTGAAACACTGAGCATCAGCCACCATGAGCAGCATTGATGAGTTGGGAACACAGGGCTATGGTGGCTCACCACATTTCTGAAGTAGGCTCCACTGTTAGGGCCTCTCACCCCGCCCCCTGGCCGAGCTCTAACCCCCAGGCAGGTGGAAGGCCGGGGACTTGCTAAGCCCTGTGCCCATGGACTTGTTTCCAGCAAAGACAGGACCCCACAACATCACATTCCCCAAGGCACACGTATGTTCTTATTCTGTTGCATTGAAACTATAGCTAGAAATGACGATCCTAGACTATATAGGACTGGATTGGAAATAAATTGATATTTAGATACTCTGCAGGGAACTAGCAAAAATCATTTACAAAAAAATCTCAAAAAGGAAAAAGTATGCCATGCACTTTTCTACCTCTCCCTGGTATCATTTTCCTCCAGATAAATGTCCTCCCTAGTCCTCTGCATTTGTGTTTCCTTCTAACATAATATTTATCATTTTAACCATTTGCAAATATAGAGTTCAGTAGTATTAAATATATCTGTAGTGTTGTGTAACCACCAACAGCTATCTATACCCAAAACTTCTCCATCATCCCCAACAAAAACTGTGCCCATTAAACAATAACTTCCTGTTCCCCCTCCTCCCAGCCTTTGGTAACCACCATTCTACTTTCTATCTCTATGAAATTGCTATTCTAGGTATCTTACATAAGTGGAATCATATAATATTTACCCTTCTGTGTCTGGCTTATTTCACTAAGTATGTTTTCAGTGTTCCTCTACATGTAGCTTGGGTCAGAACTTCATTCCTTTTCATGGCTGGATAATATTCCCTTGTATGGACATACCATTTCTGTTTATCCATCCATGTGTGGATGGACCCTTGGGTTGTGTCCACCTTTGGACTATTGTGAATCATCCTGTTACGAGCATCGGTGTGCAAGTATCTGTTCAAGTCCCTGCTTTCAGGTCTGGAAGAGTTGAACTGCTGGGCCATAAGGTAGTTTCTGTCTAGCCTTTTGAGAACCCATCAGTTTGTATTGTGCTCTGAGGACAATGCTCAGCAGTTAGGTAGCCCTCTTGGATGGAGATAGGATGTCTAGGCTGGGAGCAAAGATGAATAATTGTTGCAGCTTGCCATCAAGCCTAAGGACCTGCGAAAACTATGGCTGGACCTCAGGCATTCTCAGCCTGCAGTGCTGAAAGGCCGCCCCAGACACTTCTCTTATCAGGGTGGCTGTCACACAGACAGAAACCAGAAAATTGTTTGACAAATAGTTTACTCACTATCCTTCCCGGACCACGTGAGCACAATATCGTTGGCCATCACCCAAGACTGGGAAATGGCTTCCTTAGAACTCTTGCTCAGTGGCTTATATTTTTGTAAGTTCCAAAATATGTCACATAAACAAAAAAGGGAAATAAGTGTAGATTAAATAATAATAAAATGAATGCCGTCCAATCCCCCACCCAGCTTAAGAAATGGAATGTGACAGGCCCTTGTGAAGCCCTCTGTTGCCCTCTTCCCAAGCATATTCTCATCCCCCGCCCCACAGGTAACCTCTGTCCTGGGTTTACGTTCTCAACCTCTCACTCTTCTGTATAGTGTACCATATACATCTGTAACTTTACATAATATGTTGTCCAATTTTGCATGTTTTTGAACCTCACACAACTAGAATCATCTGGTATCCATTTTTCTGTGACTTGCCTTTTTCATGCATCATTATACTTTTGCGATGTCTCCATACTGAAATATGTAGCTGTAGCTCATTAATTTTCACTGCTGTGTTGTGGGTCCCATTTTATGCACATTCTTAATGTATTTATTCTACTGAAGATGGGCCATTTCAGTTATTTCCTAAGAGTTCATTCTAATCAGGCTTTTTATCCTCACAGTAATTGGCACTAAATGAGTTTAATTGTCTGTCTTCTTCATGTGCAGATTATGTCTCCAGATTGTGAGCATGAGGGGAACAGGTACCCCATCACTTTTCTTTTGTGGGATTAATAAATACTGAGTGGTCCTGCTTCATCACCCACATATTTTTTCTGGACACTGGCTCTCTCTGATCCACCAATCATATATATACTCATGACCCCAGCTTCTCATCAGAGCTGACTGGGCCACGTGAGGACATTTAACTCAAGCTGGGCCAATCCGACGCTCTCTCTCGAGAACTTTAAACTAGTACCAAAAGAAACCGATCTCTGTTTTTCTGGGGTTGACCCGGTGAAAGTCGAAATTGGGAAGCCTGGGTCAACTATGTTTTCCTTACCCTGCATATGGAGGGGAAGAGGAGGACAGGAGGGAGGGCTGGAATATAAATGAGAGGATGGAAAAGGATGGATAGGTTTTTTGTTGTTGTCGTTTTTGTTTATTTGCTTGTTTTTGTTTTTTTAAGGTGGAGATGGACCAAGAGTCCTAAAACCTTCCAGGCCTCAGCCCCAACCCTTTGAGGAGGCCTGGCCATTGGGTTCCATGAGATCCCCCTGCTGAATCTCTGTATAATCAATTGACCTTCCTGACTTATGTTAGTTTCAGTTGTTTTCTATTACTTGTAATCAAAGACCCTAACTTATCTATTCAGTTTGCTTCTTTGCAGCCATTCAGAAGAACTGCAGAGCTGCCCAAGAACCCCTATTAACCTGAGAATGAGTTAAGTTTTTTCCCTGCCTAGCTAAAGATAGGAAATTCTCCACATCCAGAGGCAGCTGGCTTCAAAGAGTTTAAGAACGGAATGAATAGTTAGTTGCTATGCTGGTTTTATGTCACCAAGGCATAAAGTAGCTATACTAGTTTTATCTAATCAAGTTATTTTGACCAGCTCTTAGAAATGACTGAAGAATTTTGTTCTTACCTTAAAAAAAAAAATTCATGATAAAGATCCCCCCCCATTATCCTCAGGTGATTGGAGGGTAACCATGAAGAAATGAATTTTACAGATAATCCCCAAACCTTATCTAAGCTCTTATCTTGACCAATAGCTTCCTCTTCTGCCTTTTACCAGAGCTGTGGACAAGAAGCAAATGGACTGTGACTAGCTGAGTTTTTATCTCCTTTTATTTCCCTCACATGCCTCCAGTGGAGATGCTAATGAACAATGACAAGGACAACAAGACAGGTGGCAGGAGGGCAAAGAGAAGAAATAAAAGCCCGGATGGGCTGAGCCCTAGCGGGCAGCTCCCAGGACTCCTCTTAAGGAAGTTGGGGGGCTCCAGAAACATCCATCACTGAAGGCAGAGAAGAGAAGTGACAGGAACCCAGAGTGTGATCTTGCCTGGGTTCACAAAACGCTTTCTCCAAGTTTGGAACACTGCATTTATGGGACAACACACGCTCCTTCCAGGTATTTGAGATTCTGAAGATGGGGCCCTCGCTAAATGGAAGAGAAGCACGCTCTCTTAAATTTGGTTTTGCTTAGAACCTTCTATCAGTCTGTGCAGCCCCTCAAGGCACTGGAATTTTGATTCTAGCCTCTGCCAAGTGGTAAAGCCCGCGCCGCACCCCCATCTCACTTTAGAGGTAGCCGTTCAGCTTTGATGTGTAATTTGAGGCAAGCTATCAGCTGCCTCCCCTTTCTTTTTTCACTGAAAACCACTGTATAGCCGCAAAGCTGAAGTACAGAGGGGAGGATGGCTGCCCGGCCGCGCCATCTTAGAATGGGGCGGGGGGTGGGGTGGGGGGGAGGACCCAGTTGCTTAAACCTCAGCCAACTGAATCAGATAATCCTTTGTTGTTATATTCCAAATGTAATGTTTCAAACTTGGTCTGAGGAACGGTTAGGTAGTCAGTGCCGAGACCCTGTGTTTGGCAGGTGATAGCGGAACAAAAGACTGCAAGCCGAGGAAGACAACGGTGTTTCATTATTCATGGGAGCACGCTGCTGGTGTGCTTTAGACTGAGCTTTTGATGAGCAGAAAATGTGCGCCCAACTTCTTTTCCTTCTTGTGAAGTCCTGACACAGCATTTCTGGTTTCAAAGGGAGCTGTATAAAAAGACCAACAGAAACCCCACAAAATGAGACCACCTTAAAATCAAGTTTACTGGCTAAATGGGATTAAGCTAGAGTTGTGTTTTGAAAAGAATAAACCAGAAAAAAAAAACAAGTCTTTGCTGCGTGGTGCCCACTTCTATCTAAACAGCTCTGAAGTCCAGATGCAAGCTGTCACTGGAGCATCTCTGGAGAGAGCGTGGGAAGTTAAAAGTCAGTGTTTTTGATTAATTAATAATCATCCTCAGCTGTGTTGGCAAATGATAAAAACAAATTGTCTGCCTTTAAAGTAAGGGTGGAAGATGTGTGCTTACCCAGAACCGAGGGGGAAGGAGGAAGAGCCCTGTTGGCCTAGTCTGCCCTTGACTGGTCTGGTGGTGGTTGAACAGAAACGACGCCGTATGTCGCTTACCCTATAAAATCATGATAACAACCATAGCCTGGGCAGTCAGGGAGGGAGGCGAAGGAAACCAGTGTCTAAGGAAGGGCTCAAAGGACCATTTTATGGCTACCAATTTGTCTTCTAGACCAGCCCAACTAAGCATTTGCAGGAATAACTGTTGCTCTGTTTGTCATTGTGAAAGTCAAACAGGCATGAGTCAGCAGGCTCCCTCTGAGAGAGAGAGAGAGAGAGAGAGTGTGTGTGTGTGTGTGTGTGTGTGTACTGGGATGAGATAAAGTTTTGTTGGTAGTCTAGAGGAGAAATTCACAGCCCCTCTCCTTTTGAATATTCCACCTATAAGCAAAACAGTGACTCCATGTCATTCTTTTCTGAAGACTATGGCTGCAACCAGGTGCCATCTTTCTCCCTCCTGCCTGTGGATAATTGGCCATGCTTCTCTTATAGGACTCATTCTTTAACCCTGGTACCGCAGCCATCCTCATCTCCTCAAATGTAGTGATGCTTTGCCTTTTTGGGCAGCACCTTGTACAGACTATCGGCTAGAGCAAACAGATAACACATCTGAAATGCTGGAATGAATGGAGGCAGGCAGGACTGATGGGTGGAACCACGATGGATGTTGTGTTCATTCTGTGGCTTGGTCAGTGACAGTTCCACCTTCCCCAGTGGCTGTTAGTTCTTCTCCTTCCTTCTGTCCCTACCGCCAGAGCCATGATGCAGGATCTGCTTAATTTTTGCCTATTCTATTCTCATGGTCTACAAATAGTCTCCATCTCCGACCTGCCTCTCCTTTAATCCATCCTACACTGTCAGTCCACCTTGATTCTAGGCCCTCATTTATCATCAGATAAGCCCCACACACTACTCCCAATGATTCAAGAGCCTTCACATTGTAGACCCCGAATACTATTTCCATCCTAACCATACTACCCCGATGTGTCAAAGGTCTAACACAGTTTCTCTAAGAATTCACTTTTAATTTCCTACTTCCATCCTTAAGGTAAAACCCCACTAACCCTTCAAGGCCCAGCACAAATGCCACTTCTTCCATGAAGTTTTTTATTTCCCTCGGTGGACATGATTTTCATTCTCTTGATCTCTGACCATTCTGCTCTTTGTCTCCTCCTCCCTTTGTATTCGACTATGTGCTCATTTAATTATTAGATTAGAAGCCCCTGTCGGTAGAAAGGCCAAGTTCATCTTTGCCTGAGAGCAGGCAACAGAGTGCTGGGAACCAAGCAATCCCACTTGCAGCTGAATTATATTCAGAGGGAAACCAGGTGACCAGGCTCTCTTCCTGCTGGGAGTCTATAACAGATGGCTGGCAGTCAACCCAAGTGTGACTGCAGGCACTCAGCTAAGACTGGGGCCAGGATGAACATGGAGATTCCACAACTCTAACATGACTGAATGACTATTCATCTCCATTAGTTTCCTACTGCTGCTTAACAAATTACCACCAACTTATTGACTTAAAACAATGCCCATTGACTAGTTCACAGTCCTATAAACCGGAAGCCTGGCACAGCATGCCTGGGTCCTCTGCTCAGGATAGCACAGTACTGAAATCCAGGTGTTAGTACTACTGGGTTCTTGTCTGGAGGCTCTGGGAAAATAGTCCACTTTTAGCGCTTTCTTGTTTGTTGGCAGAATCTAGTTCCCTGTGGTCATAGGACTAACGTCCCTGCTATGATTAGGTTAGAGCCACTGTGATAAATCTCCTTTTCTTAAGGTCATCTGTGCCATAAACATAACCTAATCAGGGAAGGAAAATCCATCATATTCAGTGGGGGTACCCACAAGGGGGGAAAACAGGAAATCTGGTGTCCATTTTAGTATTCTGCCTACCACATCACCTTAAATAGCAATTTGAGGCCTCAGTGAGAGTTGAGGACAAATCAATTTTTGTCAATTTTGTGGGCAAATGGTGGCTGCAGAGATCACCACATTTCTTTAATGAGTCTAGAAAGGTATCATAGAGAAGGGAAACAGGAATTTTGGAAAAGTTGGGAGGTGTCTAGAACTCCTGAAGAGTCTTGGTGGTCTGAGAAGGGGAGAGCTTTCCAGGCAGAGAACAGACATGAGGAAGAGGGTGCAGGAGTGGATGACATCACTGCCGAATCAGAGAGACCAGTGCGGACAGCAGAAGCAGTAAGGAAGGAAACATGCCTGGGAGCCCCAGTCAGAGCTGTAATTATGAGCCATAGAGTGTGGGGACGTTCTGGCATGGCCAAGGCCAAGGCCAAGGGCCTAGGGGACCACCTTGGTGCATGTGCTAGAGCAAGTGGGGAGTCCAACTGGGATGAGTCCACAAGAGGCCTTCGGAACTGGATAGCCCATGAGATGGCCAAGGGGTGGTATGAAGGGAGATTGAGGAAGGTAAGTCCTTTGGCTGTTGAGAAAACCTGCAGAGAATAGGTAGTATTAGGGTAAGATTTATGAAACGGGTGTCACAAAGGACTCTTGCTATGGAAAAATCGGGAATTATTTTCTGAGACCACAGAGTCCAAGGCAGAACCCAATGCTGGCCCAGGAGGCACAAAGTTTGAATTCTCGGGCCCAGTTTACTGCTGACTCATGCTGTGACAGTGGGAGCCTTACTGGATTTTTTTCAGTGCCTTTGTTTCCTGATCTATAAAATGAAAACGAACAACAACCCAGCTGGTTGCTCAGTTTATTTAGTGCATAGAAAACACCTCGCCATCCCTGGCTTTTGGGAACATGCCTTTTCTCATTTCAGGGCTCTGCACTGTACCATCTGCTAGTGAGTTAACGACTCAGTGCTGAGGAGAGGCATGCCACAGGTGCACCTTGGCCTGTTACGGCCCACCTGTGGGTCAGAGACCTCCTCCCAAGTGGGGCCCCAAGCCCAAGGAGATTCACCTCCAAATCCGATGTAAATCAGCTAGTAATTCTTGTTTAGGAGGCTCCCTTTAAGTTATATAATAGTCCCCTTTCTAGAGGAGCTCTTCTGGGGTTTCCAGGGTGAAGAAGTCTCCAGAAGTCACATTGACATCACCACTCTCTTTCAAACCTCATCATTCATGTTGTCAGGTGAAGCCCAAATGTCACTGTTGAAAACTGTCAAACTGTAAAGCTACTATAAAGTCTTTGGCACAAGAGCCAAGCACTAGCTTCTAACCCATGTGTCCCACATATGCACTCAGGACATCAGTAGAGGTATTAATAGGAATCTGTGGGGAGTCAGAAGTCCATTCCTATACCAGGCCCAGATCAAATCTTTAAACTCTCAAGATAATATCAGGAAGCCATTACCATGTCCTAGCATTTTCTGGCCTCCAACAAAGTGCTTAGAAAGAGCTGGGCTGCCTTTTCAAGGACTTTGAGGAATAGACAGTAATTGGAGAGGAGAAACACAAAGTTAAAGTGTTTGATGAAGGCTGCGACTTCCCAGAAGAACCCAGGACAAACCCTGACAGAGAAGTGATTTCGACGAGGCTGCCTGACAATGCACCAAACCTCAGAGAGCCGTCAGAACCAACCCGTGGGACTCTGCTCCTCCCTGGAGGGCACACAGTGTCAGGGGCTCCTTCAGTCCTAAGCAGAAAGATCCTTCAGTGACAGGACACATCTTGTGGCCCAAAGGTGCTCCATGGAGTGACAAGCATCTCCTAAGTTCTGGTCTTCCCCCAGAGCACATTCAGGCCAAGTAATTAGGCAGTGGGGTCCCAACATGGGATGTTCTCTACGGGCCCACCTGTCCCCCACTCTACGATAGACCCATGGCCTACAAAATATCCTGGGAAGTGCTGATTGGTTTGGATCCTGTCCAGAATCTCCTGTGGTTTCCAGGTAGTTAGGCCTATTTTGACCCCTGTAGAGTCTCAAGGGATCTCTGATGACAGCCAGAGCTTGTGTAAGAAAGGATCCTCCTCTGGCTTCTCTGCCCAACCTGGGAATTTCTTTCAGTATTGTTCTAGAATTAAGCAGTGTCTGGCCATGTCTTCAATTCCAAGTGGCTCTGCCTATAATAATTCTTGGTGTCTGTTTTTGTTTCTGAACACACTAACTTTAATGTCTAGAACTCATTATGCCCCTGCCCCATGAGTAGCAGGAATTCACCTTTTAACAGAAGGTCCTTCTGCAGCTTGGGGCTCTGGTTTACTGAGTTGCTTAACTCAAGGATTTGTTTATAGGAAAGAATATTCCTAGTAACTCCACTACTAAGGGGTAGAGTGACTTTGGGGAAGTCACAGAGTTGCTCTGGACTTCAAGTTCCTCATCTACATAATGAAGAAAGTGGACTAGAGCTGCTCTAAGGTGAATTTGGGCCCTAACATCTCATCCTCTATGATCTAACCATTCTGGGGCTTCCCTGGAGACCTTCAGTGATTCAGTCACACATGTTCATTCAGCAACTATTACGTGACAACTTCTGTGCTAGGTCCTGGGGGTATGCTGTGAATAAGATATGTCCCCTGTCCTCAAGGAGTTTATAGTCTAGTAAAAAAGTCACCAGACATTATTTTTGTAAACATATATAACTATATATTAAACAGTGTGAACTCAGTGTTGTAGGCTGAGGCAACTGGAGGGCTCCCTTCACCAGTTCCCTGTATCTCCAGGATCTCTTCATTGCCTGATGTGGTGTGTCTTAAAAACTGTTGTTTCATATATTCTGGGTTTTTGTGGGTCTTTTTTCAGACCAGAGGGTAAATTTGGTCTCTATTATTTCATATTGGTCAGAGAGAAGTCCCACCAAACATTTCTGATAATCCAATGCAATAAAAAAAAAATTAGGAACTGCATCCTCATAAAATTTGTATTTATTTGTAAATTTTGTATACATATATACTTGTGGGTTAGTAAATATTAGTCATATTTATTACTAATAGTAAAGCTTAATTTCTTTCTTCATTTTTAGACAAAAACATAGATATAAATAGAAGTTAAAAGATTTTCTTCTGGGTACTCCACTGGTCCCAAGGAGGGGGCTTCAGGAGTTTCGCTCTGTGAACTATCAAAATCAATTGAAAAAGATATCCAAGACACTTGGTATGGGTAATATTACACATTTAGTTCTAAAATAAGACAGTCAGAAATAGGGCCTGGGCACACTTTGGCTGAGATCAACTAAAGCTAAGGTTCTATAGAGACAGTTTCTTTAAAAATAGAGTTCCTAAAAATGGCACCCCTCGATCCTGTTTGGCAAGTTTCCTTTTATATTTTCCCTTTACCTTGGTCAGGCCATATTTAAATGTCGACAGGGTCCTCAGATACTAAACACACTCTCAGCACTATACTAGGTAATGTGGGTGGACCTCTGCATACAAATGCCTGTCTTGAGTTGAGCTGTATTTGCCTCCCCACCTGTGTCATGGCTGAGCTGCCCCCGTGGGTGGGCTTTAACCACTTGCACCTGAAGAAAAAGAAAGAGCACCGGGATTGGGTCTGCATTTCCCTCCTGGTGCTTGAGAAGGTACCAGGAGACATGGCTTACTCCTTGCCCCCACCAGCCGGCTCAGCCTGGATCACAGGGTGGCAGCAGCAGGCTGGCGAGGGGAGGTCGTGCTGGGGCCACTCGCCTGCAGAGCTCAGGCAGGTCATCACTTTCACCCCACTGCTGCTCCGCGGCTGCTCCTGCCGCCCCCTCGCCCGGCCCCCAGGCTGCCAGCAGAGGGTCAGTGCAGCAAACCAGCAGGAAATAGAATGGTCAGCAGAAAGGGTAAGAAAGAACTATAATTTCTCAGACAGGAGCTTCGTTTCCACCCTGGTCCACGGCTTCAAAGGGCAGCTGCTTCACAGGGAGAGTATCTGACCAAATCTGGTTTGCATGTTTGAAATAACACGAGCATTTGTCCATCTCTGAGACAGAGCCCTAGAAGGCCCCCATTCCCAGCAGCCTTGACACTCCCTTTCCCTCACGCTCTGGCAGTCCAGGCTGTTCTGGCTGTCCCGGCTGACTGCAGGTCCTTCAGGAAGGACAGGGTGGCAGAGAAGCCCCAGACCTGTCCTCCACACGGACAGTTTTGCAGACCTTTGCATAAGAACGGATTGCACAAGCCTGCATGTGTGAGGTTAAGGGAAGAAAAAGGGAAGAGTGTTTTCTACTTATGACTGGGACCCTGTTATTCATTGGCTTGGCTGTTTCAGCTGAGTTTTGTGGATTAGGAGGCCAAGTCATGTCACCACTAGAAACCTCCCTGGTCTCAGTCATATGTGCTACCCCACCTCTTCCCCGCAGCCCATACCATTCCTTTAAGAGAACCCTCCTTGTTTCACGCTTTCACAGAGCGAAGCTGCTCTAAGTGGTGTCTTGGGTGACACCCTGCTCATGCTGCCCAACAGAAGCTGAGAAGAAGTCCGGGGCCCGGCTCTGTGGACTCCATCTTCTCCCCTGCTCTGGCTTCCTGAGCTGAGCAGGAAGCAGGGACTCACTGTGAGGGCCACAGTCTGGTGTCTGGCAGCGGCCGTGCTTCCATCCTGCCTGATGGCTCGGGGAAGGAATGTTGGTCACGTGAGAGCCAGGGCGGCTGTGTAATGTGGGAGACAGTGAGTGCCATGTTCCCACACTGAAAGTCATGATGACACTGTTAAAAACGACTGGTGGGTGGGGGAAAGTGAAAGAAAAAGAAGAGGGGGAACAGAAACCAAAGTGAGCCAGAGAAGGATCAAGCAAGAGTAACGGCCAATGCATGAAGAGAGGCCGGGGATGGGATGGGCCTGGAAGAGAATCAGGGAAAGGCGGGCGAATGAGATGTTGAGTAGGAGGTAAGAAATTAGATCAAGGAAAGCACAAAGAGACATGAAGAGAGAACATGTTCACTTGTCTGAAGAAATGGTAGGTAATCTGGCAAAACATACACCAACCTGGTGTGTTGGAGGGACACTGGTCCAGGGATACTGTTGGGTGTGTCAGCTTCAAGGCCTCAAATATAGGCAAGATGAGACCCTGGCAATGAACTCTGTGTCTCTGCTTGCTCACGGCCTAACAACATTCATGCAGAAAGGGCCTGTGAGATTCTTAGGAGAAAAGAAAGAGGATGTAAGTGAGAGAAAAAGTCAGGGAGAGCCATATACACAGTCACAGCCCTTCCCTGAGCCAATCCCCACATGTCCCATTGTCTTGCAGATGATGAGAAGAAGTAGAAGCCATAGCTTTTGGCCTCAAGAAATTCACAGTCCAGGAGAAGGGACAAGATGTAGATACACAAAGCCAAACACAGCAGCAATATTCTTGGAACTGCTCAGATGAACACAGTAAGAGAAGGCTGGTTGAAAGAATGAACGTATAAGATAAAGAAATGAAATACAGGAAGGCTTTCTGGATGATGTCCCCTTGTGGAAATTAAAAAAAAAAATGCAGGAATTAAGTTAAACAATGTGGATCAAATTGGATGAAAAATGTTAAACTGGGTGAAGAAGCTTCCTTGGGCTTGAGGACAGCACCCCACAGGCTCCGGTCCAAGCAAAGAACAGGGGGTCCAACTGCCAAATCCAGTCTTCTAGGTGAGTTGGATCTACAGAGATATGGTCTTCGAGTCAATATTCAACATCTTTTTTTTTTTAATTGGCACCTCTTGGAGTCCTATTGAGCATTAAAAGGCCACAAGGAGAGACTGGTGAGAAGGCCCCTAGAGTAGGACAGCCTGCTGGCATGGAAGCAAGACTTGCCTTAGTCTGAGACACAAGTTGGAAGACAACCTGAGATTAAAGATCAGATGAGTAACTGAGGTTGGAGGGGGGCCAGGTCGGGAAGGAGGGCGTTGTATATGTCTGAGTCAAAGAGGCAAGGGCATTCAACTTGCAATTGAGAAAAATGGATAGTGAAGGTGACGATAATTACAACATTTATTGAGTGCAGACTGTGTGCATGCCAGGTGCTGTTCTAAGCACTTCACATGCATTAGTTTACACAACCCTCACTACCACCCCATGAGGTATTTATTATATTGTTATTTGCATTTTATACACGAGGAAGCTCAGACACAGAGAGATCAGGCAATTACCTAATGGAAGTTAGCCCAGGACTCTAATTAAATTCTATAACACTCTCTCTGAAACCACGGAAAAGTCAATGTCTCTGTTTCTGCATCTGCCAACCTTTGTTATCTAACCTGGTCACAGAGACGTAGATGATAAAGACTTTGTGTTGGCATTTTGAGAGTATTAGCATTATTATTAAGGCACTGCTTTTTCCAGCAACACTGAATGCATGCTCACTTTCTCATGCAATACCACAAGGCCTTTCAGAAATTTACAGAGGCTCATCAAATAAAGAACACTCCATGTTCACAACAGACAATGCCAAGGGAATCTTCTCTCAAGAGAAGAGAGGTCTCTTTCTGACACACCTTTACAATTTTTATAAGGTTTAGGGGATGACAGTCTTCTCTCTTATAAAAAGTTTCCCTGCTGAGAATAGCCAGCTTCTTGTCCTCCCTGAAGCCTCTCCCACAAAGACCAAACCAGGGGACCAAGCCAACTCAGAAAGCGGGTTTTGAGTCTAAGAGGTAGCAGATAGAGAAACAGATAGCAAATACATCTGTTTTCACAGGAGCCTGTTGTTCTCTGTACTAACTGCTATAAAAACGACATGAAACTAGCCACACATTAGTTTTGGTTCTCGTGACTAAATCAAGGAATGGCATGATGGTGCTGTGTCATTAGAAATGAAACCAGTTCTTAAACAAGAGAATAGGGCCGACATTTTAATAACCTGAACGATTTCATAGAAAAATCAAAGCTGAAACTTCAACACCCCAGCCCTGAACACCTGCTGCTTGAGTTTGGTTCTGAACCAGTGAAACTTCTTTCTTGCATTGGAGATACGAGATGGGCCCTGACTTGCCCGGCACTCATGGTGGCCAGGGAAGCCTTCCTTCCATCTGTTGTTCTACTCGGCAAAACATCAGCTCAATCTTGGCTCTGACAGGACTGTCTAGATTTGGCACTTTAAGGAAATATAAAAAGTACCTCATGTTTTATTTTTTCAAATATGTAACCTTATATATTTTGATCTATCTTCTATCTATCTATCTATATGACATATTCAGATATATGAATTTGACCTTCCCCAAGGTACTGTCATCCACATCTTTTCTGATAAAGAAATTGAGACCTGAAGAGGTTAAGTAACTGACCTAGAAGCAGGCAGACTGGGGTTCTGAACAAAAGTTTTCTTGTCTATATCTGCATTGCCTCCAATTTGGCTTTTATCACGATAATAATGATGTTGATGTGATAAAAATACCTAGGTTGCCTCCTCAGTGTCCATTTCCCCCTTCTCCTGTTACAAAATGTCCCCCATTTCGCCTTAAGGGAACCTCAATTACTCCCCTTTCTCCAGCAGGTGGATACATCCAGCTCCCAGGTGTGCACCCTGACATGCGTAAGCCATCACCTGGCCACAGAGGTTGGCTCAGGTGTGGGCATATGTCCCAATTCGGGCCAATAAGGTTTGAGGAAATGTTGCTAGACCTTCTGGGGAACTTCCTCAGCTTTCTGTTGGGTAACCGGGGGGAACAATCCTTCTTTTCCTGGATAGTGTCTTAGAGAATACAAAGTCCAAAATTCCCTCAGCTGTCTGTGCCCCCGAGAGCAGTGCCTGCGTGAAGATGAAGCCAGCACACAGAACAGGCATTGCTGTGAACAAAACAGATATGGAGCTTGTACCGTGAGGAGGGTGTCAATTCGAGATCGCACTCTGGAGTTTTCATGGGACAAGCCAGTGCCATCCCTTTGTTTGCTTACGCCAGTTTGAGTTTGCTATTTGTTACATGAAAATCCTAACCAATGCAAATACTACTGGGCATCACTCCCAGTAACATCTGATTATAGCTCTGGTGTCTCAGTCAATAGCGTAAAACCCATTTGACCAAAATGACCAATCCTCCAAAATTAATCAGCATTTCTGGAGCATGCCCATCTCTGGTGCCAGACTTTCCAGAGAGGACTCACAGTTTTCTGTTGCCAGAATTTGGTTCTTTCACCTTCCTGCTCCGTGTTGTCTCAGTCTGTGCGCTTCCAACACCCTCCTCAGCGGCAAGAGCTGCCTGCGCTCCACTGAGGGAACCAGCAGGGGAGTGGGCAGCCCGCTGCAGGTCTTGAGCACCACCACTGGCAAGAAAAGTAGTGCCAAGGCAGGGTTTTGTCACAACATATTTTTAATATAATGTAAAATCAGATGGGAGGTTCTTTGGAACACAGTTACATAAATGATGATCTCACCAGCTCTTCGCCAGAATGCCAGCTTCCAAGGAATCTTGGCACCCCTCTGAGGATCTGTATTTGCCGGTAGCTGACTCTCGCAGAGGTTCAGAGATTGGGCATCAAAGATTATAAAGTCCCATGGGTCTGAAAATCTGATAGGAACTGGTTTTGCAATTCTACTCAATCTTGGTTTCTTTGAAAAATTCTGTTATTGCCAGTTCTGGCCAATATGACTAAGCAGAGGCAGAAACACAGTCTGAACAGTTAAAAGAATCCTGTAGCTATCCTACGTCATCCAACAGTAGAGAAAGAAAGCATAAGCAAGTGCAGAGGGATTTGATGGGGGAAGGAGGGCTCTCACTCTCTCCCCCACCCACTTCTCCCTCACCCAATACAGCAGCAAGACTCTGTCTTGACCTAAAGATTCTCTCCATCTTTACAACTGTGTAATGCACTCATTCAGCCGATAGCGCTGAAGGTCTGCTGAGTTCCAGGCATTGTTCTAGTGGCTGAGAGAACAGAACTGACAGTGGAATGTGTCCTGCGCATTCCAGTGACCCTTGTTGCTCGGGCCACTGTAGGAGCCTTCTCATGGACTGGCCCTACTTCCACTCTTGCCCTCTCCTTCTGTTCTCCACATAGCGGTCTTAAAGATCTCTCTGAAATGCCAACACTTCCCTGTTTAAAACCCTCCAGTGGATTCCCATCACTCCTTAATTAAAATCCTGTCTCCTCAGCCCCAAGGGGGGGCTGTGTGCCTCCTTGCCTCTTTGGCCTCTTCTCATATCCCATGTGAGTCCCTCACAGGTGCATAAATTATATATAATTTATAGAGCTACTGCCTCCCCCCTGCCCACCAGGAAGTGGAGCTTAATTCTCCCCGAGTGACTTGCTTCTAAACAACAGAGTAGGGGAAGGGGGAACAAGGTCGCCTTACAGGGGCGCGGGGGCGGGGGTGTGTGGGAACTGGCAAACAGTGCCTTGCCAGTTGTTCAAGGTTACGTCTCTGTCACGTCACAAGCATGGTACGTACCCCCTGCTGTGGTGTGATGACAAGGGCACTTCACCTCTGTGGCCTCCCTCCCATAATCTGTAGCCCTGGTGTAATCCATCGCCAAGAAAGCACCATACAAACCCATATAGAGGGACACTCTATAAAATACCTGACTAGTCCTCCTCAGATCTGCCAAACTTCATGAAAAACAAAACTAAAAATGGTCACAGGCCAGAAAGATTAAGGAGATATAAAAATCACTTGCAATGTGGTGAGACCCTGGAACAGAAAAATGAAATTAGTGAAAAATCTAAGAAAATCAGAGATTCAGATTTTATTTTTTTTATTTATTTTTTTTAAAGATTTTATTTATTTATTTGACACAGAGAGAGAGATTTCAAGTAGGCAGAGAGGCAGGCAGAGAGACAGGGAGAGGAGGAAGCAGGCTCCCTGCTGAGCAGAGAGCCCGATGCGGGCCTTGATCCCAGGACCCTGAGATCATGACCTGAGCTGAAAGCAGAGGCTTTAACCCACTGAGCCACCCAGGGGCCCAGAGATTCAGATTTTAATTAAAATTATTGGACTTCAGGTAATGTATCAGTGTTGGTTCATTAATTAAGCTATTATAACATAAATATGCCATTATAATGTCAGATGATAACAGGAGGGACTGGGTGAGGGGTATGTGAGAACTCTGTATCTTTGTAGCTTTTCTGTGAATATAAAACTATTCCCACATTAAAGTTTACTTAAATAAAAGTTCAGGCCTATTGCCAAGAGCAGGGCCTCCATTCAGTTGATTTTATGGAGGGCTCACAAAGCATTTCAAATCCTGCTGGACCCAAGGAAGACACTTAAAACCCTTGGAAGATGAGTAGATGAATACACACGTGAAGACCATGAGCAAAGCATTCAGGTTTACAGGCTGACAACAGAGGAAAGAGGGGGGTGAAGGGGTGGTCCTGAGAGAACGTGAGGCGATGCTTGGTTAGCTTTGGTAAGGTGGACTCAGATACGCTCCCCTGAAATGGAAGTTCCTTGAAGGCAGGAACCTTGTCTGCCTTCCCGTCATTATGTCCCAGCACCTGGAACTGTGCCTGGAACATAATGAATGTTCAAACGTGTGTGAAAAGGTGAGTAGCTGCGTACATGGACGAGGAAGGTCCTGCTGGAACTCCAGCTAGACCACGGTCGGGTCTCCCAGGTGTCTACTGGATTTGCATTTTTGTACATGGTGATGATTGTGTTTGCATCATTGGAGGTCCTCTGGAAATCATGCAGATGTTAGCTTTGGTTTTGAATGGTCCTAATGTCATCTATAGGCACCGAAGAGCTGGGACTCAAGGGGTTTCAAGCTTTCAGTGTGGTCTCAGGTAGTGTGAGGAGATAGTTTAGAGGGATACTGGATTTTCCCGTAAGCAACTCCTGACATTCCTCCTTCATGGTCCTAAATGCTCAATATATTTATTCACACATAAACTTGTTTATGAAAAAACTCACATTTGGGGAAATTATGGAAAACCATACCCAATTATGTACCTATTAATAAGAATAGAGCAAACTGGGTATTTGTATTGAACAAACTCCAAATATATAAAGTGAAAAAAGGAATTACAGAACAGTGAGCATAGTATGTCACTTTACTATATGTGGGGTATGTGTCTGTCACACACACACACACACACACACACACACACACACACACACACACCTATAAGAGGTGTTATAAATGCCTTACAAGGAACAAGTGAACAGAGCGGAGTTCTGTGAAAGAGGCACAGGAGGAAGGAGAAAGACTTTCACTGGACATTCTTGGAGCTTTTTGAATTTTGTACATGGACAGTGTACTCAAAACTAAAAATGAACTTTAAAAAATGATTCCAGAGGATGAAAAATTTGAGTTTTGGCTAAAGGTTACAATAACCTCTTTTTCTGATTTATGCTTGAATTATCTCTGAGCCTTTTGCTTTCTGCAGGACCTGTCACCACATGTCCAGGGATGGGCAGGTAGGCTATTCTGCCTGACAAGTCCTAGCTTTTAACATCCTCTTCAAATAAGTCTTTCCATGGAGTGGTAGAAGTAAGTGAATGGATTGAAGAAAGGCAGTGTTCCTCATAGCTCGTTTATTCTAAAGAAGGAATTAATTATAAAAATAAATCCTATACTTATTTTGTAAATAGCACACTTGTATTATATTATGGTTTTCTGTTAAAAGCTTGCCTCTGTTAAATATAAGCATTTAAAAATCATCTCAACCATTAAGAATTAATCATACTGATAAATCTGTAGGATATTTCCCTTTGAACCAATAAACAACAAATCCCTCCAATAAATAACTGATCGATGATTTACTATAAATAAGTATTTCACTAAAATCACATTCTGCTTTTAAGCAGTTTTCTGTTTTCTCATGTTCCAAAGCAATATGGGTTCAAATTCCAGAGGTAACTCCTTTCTTAGCTCTGAGGGACTTCATGCCCGATATACATGTAAGCAAACTGAGTTATTTAAAACTAGAGAGCATTTACGAGAAGATATATTTCAATCACAATTTGGCTAACTTCAGGTGAAAGGATATTCAATTTCTCTCACGTAGATTTCATTACCAGGTTAAGCCAAATGCAAAACATTTACATTCAGCTGCCATTAAAAAAAAAAGCTTCACAGAGCAAGGATGGCAGATCTAAGAACAGCAGCAAGAACGTCCCCTGGGTGTTTGTTGGAAATACAGAAGTTCAGGTGCTGTCCCACCTACTCATATGCATCACAATCTGCATTTAAACCAGAGTCTCAGGTGGTGATCACTATCCTGTTGAAGTCTGAGATGCTCTGGACTAAGAAACCTTAACTATGTCCCAATTCAGGTTATATCCTTCAGTGAACACTATATAATCTTTAGCAAGGAAGATAAGGTAACTTTTTTGAGATGAGAATCGCAGTTATCAGAAAAGACTGTAGTAGTCATTGTTCCCAACCTCCTCTTACTTGTGAAAACATCCTTCCTCTTTTCTGAATTCCCCTCCACGCCTTCCTAGACCATCTATTACCCCTTCCGCCAGGATGATCACCTCTTTTTCCATAGCTTCCTTCCCTTTCACCAATGACACAAAGGTCTCCCTCTTGCATAAAACACACACACACACATTTCCTCTCCACCATGCTAACGGCTCAGCTACAATCTTTTCCCCCCATCACTTAATTTCTCAAGAGCAGTCTGCAACCAGACAGCTGTCAGACCTGAATCTGTTCTCCCCAAGGCCCCGAGTATTTAACAGCCCACTCCATAGGCCTGGCCTCTGTGACTTCCCTAGTTCCATCAGTAGCGTACGAATTCTTTCTTTAGCACCACAGTCTCCAGCATCTGCCTTCTTCCTCCTTTGCTACCCGAGCATGGGCATTCCCCTCAGCTTAGCTCAAGGTCTTCTCTTTCTGACCCTATACCTTTGCTGTGTGTTCTCTCTCCTCAACTCCCTCCTGCTTCAAAGTTCACTTCCACACAGCAAAGTTCCCAGTGTCTTCAGCGCTGACCTCTTTGGAACCCCAATCCTCTTATATTGTTTTCATTCATTTAATATTTATGGAGAGTCTATGACATGCCATTGCACTGTACTAGGCACTGGGAAACAAAGCAGACACAGTCCTGTCCTCATAGAACTTACAGCCCACCTGTTATTGTCAATATGAAGCAGTTAATACAAGTGAGATAAACACCAAAGAAAAGTAGAGTGAGCTGGGGGGTGGGGATTGGGGCTGTACAATAATCCATCACTTATCTACAGTTTCACTTTCCACGATTTCAGCTACCTGTGGTCAGGTGTGGTCCAGAAGCAGATAATCTACTTTCTGATGTAACTCAGAAGGTCAATAGTAGTCTAACACTATGTCACAATGCCTACATCATTCACCCCACTTCATCTCATCACGTAGACATTTTATCATCTCACATCATCACAAGAAGGGTGAGTACAGTATATTAAGATATTTTGAGAGAGGGTGAAAGACCACATTCACGTAACTTGTTATAGTTTGTTATAATTGTTCTATTTGATTGTAATTACTGTTAATCTCTTACTGTGCCTAATTTATAGATTAAATTTTATCATAGCTACATATGTATAGGAAAAACATAGTATACATAGGGTTCGGTACTATTTAGTTTCAGGCATCCACTGGGGATCTTGGGATGTACACTCTGTGGATAAAGGAGACTACTGTATAACCAAATCTAGTTTAGGGAATAGATTTACCAGATAAAATACAGGATATTGAGTTAAAGTTGAATATCAGATAAACAGCAAATTCTCTTTAGTATAACTATGTCCCAAATATTGCATGGGATATACTTATACTAAAAATAATTTATCTGAAATTCAATTTTAACTGGGCATCTTGTATTTTTAAAAAATATTTTATTTTTATTTATTTGAGAAAGAGAGTTAGGAGGAGAGAGAGAGAGCATGAGTTGTGGAGAGGGCAGACTTCCTGCTGAGCAGGGAGCCCAACGTGGGGCTCAATCCCAGGACCCCGAGATCATGACCTGAGCCAAAGTCAGACACTTAACCTACTGAGCCTCCTAGGCATCCCAGGCATCTTGTATTTTTATCTGCTACATCTGGCAACCTTACCAGGAAGGGATTGGTCAGTTGGAGGGGAAAGTCCTTAGGAATTGAGAGAAAGGATGAGTAGGAATTAGCAAGCAAATGAGGGTGAGAGGAAAGGGAAACATTCTAGGAAGAAGTAGTAGTTGAGGTAAAAGGTTGTAATAAGAGAGATTTTCATGCTTTTCAGAATCTGAAAGAGGTATAACATGGTTGGTTCATGAAGAAGAAGAGTACTGGGAATTAATCTAGTGAGGAGAAACCAGATCTTACAAAGCCTGCATCATGGTAAGGATTCTGGAGTACCCTAAAGACAATAGAAAACCATTTAAAGATTTCAAGCAGGGAAGAAAATGGACTGTTACCAATTCCAATGTGGGGGGTTTTTTTTTTTTTTTTTTTTTTTGTCCACACCACCAAGAAGCAATTCTCTGGACACCAACAGGATGTTGTACAAGTCCACTCAATTCCAACACTTTCTATACTGCATCAGATAGGGTCATATTCCACAGGTTAAGTGTTTATCCCCCACAAGTTTGCCCCCCTACCCCGACGACTTCTGACAAACCAGCTATAGATGGGAGGTTCCTTTGACCCCCTCCTCACTGGGTTCAATTAATTTGCTAAAGCAGCTCACAGAACTCAGGGGTAAATTTTACTAACTAGATTACCTGTTTATTATGAAAAACTGTAACTCAGGAATAGACAGATGGAAGAGATGCATAGGGCAAGGTACATGGGAAGAGGGGTGCCTGTCTCCCCCAATATCCATGAGTTTACAAACCTAGAAACTCTCTGAATCTCCTTTTGGATTTTTCTGGAGGCTTTATTACATAGGCCTGACTAAGCCATTGGTGATTGGAGATTGATTCCATCTCCAGCCCCTCTCTCCTCCCTGGAAGTTAAGGGAGGTAGGGCTGAAAGTTCCAACCCTCTAATCACATGATTGGTTCTCTTGACAACCAAACCCCATCCTTAGGTATGGTTGCCTCATATTACAAAAGACATGGCTGTCATCACTTAGGGAATTCCAAGGGTTTTAGGAGCTCTGCACCAGAAATGGGAAGACCAAACATATATTTCTTATTATAAATCACAATACTGCAAGACCAGAGCTTAAGTTTTCAATGACCTTTCTAGCTACCAGATGAAGAAAGGAATTCAAGGGGGCAGGAGTGGATGTGGGAACTCCATTTGAGGCTTTTGTGATAGTCAAGACACGGTAGTGACTTGATCATGGCGGCTTTCTCTCAACGGTCCCCAGACTCAGCCTGTTCCAAACCTCCCTACACACTGCCACCAGCATCATCATCTCAAAAGGTTGCTCTGAACATATGCTCTACTAAAAATATTCAGTGGCTCTTACTGCACAGCAAAATCTCATGTCCGTAGGCTTTCTATAACCTTGTCAGAGCAGAACATATCTTTCCTGTCTTATCTTTCCCTCTTCCCTGCAAGTGACAGGTTCCAGCCTTATTGGCCATGTTCTCTGAGCTTTTATCAGGCTCTACATGGCTCACTCTCTTTTCCTCTCTTCCCAATTTTCTTTTTCTTTCTTTTTCTTTTTAAAGATTTATTGGAGAGAGAGAGAGAGAGACCATGAGCGCACACATTAGCATAGGGGGAAAGGGCAGAGAGAGAGAATCTCAGACTCCTTGATGAACGTGGAGCCTGAGGCAGGGCTTGACCCCACAACCCTGAGATCAAGACCTGAGCTGAAATCGAGAGTCGTGCTTAACTGACTGAGCCACCCAGGCACTCCTCTTTCCAATTTCTTAAAGACAGAATTTCCCTTTCTTTAAGCTCCAGGTCAAAAACCTTCTTTAGTGAAGGCTGTCATTACCTACTCAGATAGATGCTATAGAAATGTATGCATTCAATTCATATTTAATAAGGCCTTGTGATGTTTCAGACACTGTTAGAGGTATGAAGCTTAAATTCTGTTGTAAGGCCAAAAGCAAGCCAAGTCTCCTGTAGGAAGTGGACCCTGGGCCCATTCTGCCTGGTTTAAATCCTGGCTCTAATACTCACCTCATAATGTTAGTAAAGTTACTTAAACTATCCAATGCCTGTTTCTCCATGGGTATACTATCAGTTAACTATCTCCTAGAGCTTTGAAATTAAATGAGCTAATGCTTGAAACAGTCCCTGGGACACTGTAAACATTCAATAACTGTAAACTGCATAGCCATATATACGTGGAGTCCGTAGTGGAATGAACTTGCCATATTCAAAGAATCAGATGGGCCAGGAGGCCGCTGTAGACATAATAAAGTAGCAAAAACTGAGTGACGAGGTCAGAAGCAGAATTTGGTAAGGATTTTAGTTTGTGTAGCATAGAGAGACACTGAGACATTCTGACCAAGGAATGGCCATGATGTCACTCATGTCTTGAGAAGGTCATTATACTTTGAAGACTGAAAAAGAGCAAGGATGGAAGCAGTGAGACCGGATGGGAGGCTCTGCTGTAGTCCAAGTGAGATGACAGGTGCTTAAACTTACGTGGTAATGGTGGAAGTGGTAAGAAGTAAATATATCCCAGGTATATTTTAAGGTAGACCCATTAGGATGTGCTGATAGATACGTATGGGAAGAGGAGAGAGGAAGTAAAAATACAGACTATAGGCTTTGGGGCTGGGCAGTGTTTAAGATGGGAAAGAGTGGGAGAGCTACAGGTTGAGGGGAAAGTCAGAAGTTCTGTTTTGACCAAATAAAATTTTAATTGTCTGTAAGACATCTAAAATGGGTGTCAAGCAGGTGGTTGGATGTTAAGTCTGGAGCTCATGGAAGAATATCAGAGAGAACATATGGATGGTGTCAAAAACTGTGGGATGAGCTCATGTATTGACTATAGCTAGAGAAGAGGACCAAAGCCTGAGCCCTGAGACATTTCAACACTTAGGGGTCAAGAAGAATCATCAAAGGAAACCGAGAAAGGGGCTGAGGTAGGAGGAAAACCAGGAGGGTGTGGTGTCCAATGAAGAAAGTGTTTCAAGACTGGAGGTGTAATCAACAACTGCCAAATGCTTCTGAGAGGTCATGCAAGATACCATCTAGTTAGATCCAAGTAAATCAGTTTTCTCAGCTCTATTTTCTCATAGTGCTTTATCTGTACCTTTCTCATTGCAATTTCCAACTATTATGTTCTATTATTTTCATTTTTTCTCTTAAGAGGTTTCCTTCATACCAGACACCATGTCTGATTCCTCCCAGAACATCCATGACCTTATTTGCTCAATGAATGTTTTAATAGATGAATGAATTGTGTGGAATTCTATAAAACCTGGGAGAATACACTAATACAGAATTAGCAATTAAGAACTGGTTTTAATGAGACATCCTAAATGTTCTTAAAAACTAACGTGTGTGCTTTGGTCTGCCTAAAATAAAATATGTCTACCATATATCTGGGTTGGACTATTGCTAATCACAACTTATCTGACATTTCTATTTTTTTTTTACTCTAATGGAACAGTCCAAAACAACTTTTACTTGATTTGCTCCACATGATCTTTGTATGTATGTGCATGCATGTGTGCACACACACACACCCAACTTGGCTATCCCTCATCTAAAGTTGGCTCCAGTTGATACCTTCAGAGGTCTTTCTCTGTCACATCTGAGTATTAGCAACATCACAGATCAGATATACCAGGATAAACTGATATGTTGTATTGCACGATAATTCATTTCAGAACCATGAAAAAGGAACTATAGAAATACGGGCACTAGGGATGACCAAATTCTTAAGGGACGTGTGGTTGAGATGGCATACCCAGAAAAAGGCCAGCAGTCAGGGGATGAAATTCTTCCCTAGGCCTGCACAAAATGGATCAGATACAGTTAATAGGTCACTGAGTTACTCTCTCTGGAAAAGAAAGCTAAAACCCACAGTTCTGAGTAATAAAAATATCAACATCTAAGTTAATGGACATAAGCTTTCAGCAACATATTTTGAAAATGTCCCCTCGACAACACAAAAAGACATAAAGTTACCCCATTCCACACAAGTACAGTATCCCTAGAAATGAGAAGTGCCTGCCACATGCCAGGGCTACCTATCCATGAAGCCAGCCTTCTCTGCTTGGCCTTAGGCATTTGTTAGTGATTATTTTCCTAGAAGGCCACATTTCAGCTCTGTGGCTCTTTTGGCTAGCTTTATGGTGGCTCCTTGAGAGACATTATTCATCTCTGATTCCTATTTAACTAGCACCTAAGAACTGAGAAGTGAGTCTTCTCCAATCCATTGACCACTGCCCTTAGTTTTTATATTTGAACATCTTGTTAAGAGAACTTATGGTTCCCAGCCCTTGTACTGAAGCTAACTGACTGTGCCCTACCAAATCAAGCACCGATGAGCAGCTGACTACCCAACCAACCCTGCATTATGAATTCTCAGCTACTGCATCCTCTCTCTGCACACATGTTGGCATGTATTAGATATTCACTACACACTTGCTGACTGAATTTTAAGAGCAACACTGACAAAATGGGGCGTATCTGGAGGAAGGAACGAACAGGCGAGTGACATTTTGTTTGTGGAGTTGGAAGCTTCAGAGCTTCTTTCAGAGTTGTCAGAAAAGGAGGAATAAGCCTTCTGTTATAAACTCTAGATCATTAGGACCTAATGATCCAACAGAGCGTTTTCAAACTTGTTTCAGTATGACGTGGTACTGGGGGAAAAAATCCTATAGTGCAAAAAGTTTGGGAGAAGCTGGATCAAACAGTTCTCATAGCCTTACTACTTCTTAATATGGCAATGTGCTTTGGACTCTGAAAGGGAGATATGTCATACAGCTTTTTCTTCAACAAGTATTTTCCTCAACAAGTATTTAGTACGGCCCATTATTTCAGGTATAGTGCTGGGTCTTGGGAATACAATACTGGGCCAAACAGACTTGGTCGATGCTCTTGCGGAGTTCATGCTCGCTGTGAAAAACAAATTCCACACAGGTATTTATTATAAACCACAGCAAATGTTATGGGAAAAAAAAAGTATTTTCTAAGTAACACTCTCTAAAGCAGGTAGACATCTTCTTTCACTCAATATAAAAGATCGAAAGCCATAAATTTCTCTTAAAGCTTTTCATGAACAGGGTTCTAACAGTCTACCTTGCTCCCAGGTCTAACACATTTTCCTTGCTAAAAATGTATTACATTTTCAGAAGTAAAGACTGGAGGCAAAAGCAAGACACAAACCACTCATCTATGAAAAGGTCAAAATTAATAAATATGTCCAGATGCTTGATGAGAATAGCTCCAGCTCTAGGGGCTGCTTAAATTAGAGTGATGTAGAAACAGAAGATATGTACTGTGGTCTACTCTGCAACTAAAATGAATATGAACCGATGCAAGGATCTGATCCACAGTGGTTCCTACTGAAAGTAGCTGGTTTGAGTCAGCAAGTCTTCACAGTAATGCAAACCCGAACCAACTGTACCTTCTATGTTGATTTCTAAACGACTAGGTTCTTCCTATTTTTATAGTGGGTATTTTTAGTAAAAAATACAACACTGATTTTAAAGAATCATTAAATAAGCCTGAGTTAATTTTTTCTTCTTTTATATACATTTGCAAAAGCACCAACTATGTCCTAGACACTCTGCTAAGAACCAGGGAAAATAACGAGGAAACAGCCTGGTTGTGTTTTATTTATCCTTGTGGAGTGGGGGTGGGGATGCTACAGAAGGAAAGCCAAATCCATCACCTTCAAAAGAATCAGTGGTTATGTCAAAGCATACTGACATTCCTAAATCTTCAGATTTGTCTTTATCTTACTGTGGATCATTCTAACACATTCTCAGTTAAGAAGATGAGTTCAGTTAAATTTAAAAACCTAAACACTTAATGAACACACTTAAAGAATCTGAAAATTGAGTCCTTTTACACTCCATGATTACTATGCTTACTAGATTCCACAGAAGTATTACTTTTGCTAACAGGTATAAAGAATCAGACTTTGTGGGGTGCCTGGGTGGTACAGTCCCTTAAGCAGCTGACTCCTGATTTTAGCTCAGGTCATGAGATGGAGCCCTGCATTGGCATCAGTGCTCAACGGGGAGTCTGCTTAAGTTTCTCTCTCCCTCTACCCCTACCCCTTGCTGCGTGTGCACACACACTCTGTCTCTCATAAATAAATCTTACCAAAAAAAGGAATCACACTTTTAATTCACACTGGAGAGAACATAAAGGATTCTTCGGTCAAATAAAGCTACATGGTAAATGAATGTTTATAATTACAAAGTGTCATTCAATCTCAAATTAACTAAAAAGAGGCATGCTTCTCTCCTTTCCAAGACCCCCATGGGTAATGTTTAACACTCTCAGACCAGGATGGGGAAAAATTTGGAAAACACTTAGGAGGATGATAGAACTCAAGAGAGACAGAGAAGTTTTTTGATTTGATTCCATCCCACTGACTATGAATGGGATTGACTACAAATACCATCATGGGTGATATTTTCCTATCATACCCCAAGATTCTACACTTCTATTTCAACAATGTTAGCACATCTAACAGGAAACCCAACTTACCTCAGACCTAAATATCAATAGTATGATAAATAAAAAGTGAGAGAGTCATCTTTGGCATGACCCACATAAACCAAGTTTCTGAAAATTGAAAGAAAAAGTTATCTCATACAGCCTATAAAAAATAAACACACCCTAGGAAGATTGCCAATTAAAGTTCCTATTGTTCAAAATCAATCTTTTATACTGTTTTCTTAGCAAATGATCTATTCCTATCTAGTTTGCAGGTGAACAGGGGATAAATATAGCAGGACTAAAGCATTTGTTGGTTCACCTTCGGCTGACTGGAATATGGTCTATACATCACCACACTATAGAATGGCAGGTCAACTTTGTTTAATTACGAGCAAGCTACTTTGGGTCTCTAGATAAATAAGGTGCTTGTCAATTCAACTCTATCCTTGGTGAGAACTTAGGTCATCCAAATGAAAGACAACACTATGACAGACAAGCAATCATTTACTTTATTTAGGCTGAATTTATACCTTCCTAGTTAACAATGTCAATAATTTTAAAACATATTTTCATTTTTGTGGGGGGCGTCACTACCAAGAGTGAGTTATAAACAAGCATATAGAGATTTGTGGCTCTCTCCAGTTTTCTTTTATATGTTCTTCCTTACACCTCACATCTTTTACTTCTTTGAGACACTTTTAGACAAGCATGAGACTAAAGAAAGTTAAATCGATTCCCCAATAGGTAACTTGCTTTCTATAAATATCATTTCCAACTTCTGGAAATAATGACAGACACAAAATTATATTTAATTTTTTAATAAACCATAAAATTTAAATATTTAAATAAAAAGAAAAAAAAATAGAGATTTAAGCCAGCACTAATTTCTGTGTTTATTCTTCCTCTGGGGATTGGGGCTTGACTTACCTGGGACGAGAGCAGAGTAATACAGTTATGATGCTGGTGTAATAATGAACAAGTAGCAACAGGCAATGGCTTGATAAATTTTACTTTCAAATCTGGAAGTAAAGATGAGCAGCTCACTTGAGCCTGCTGCAGAAACCTCAAACTAGTCTTGTCTGTGGAAAACTACTATGGCTTACCGTTCTTACCACACTTTCTTCTTCACAGCTTAGCACTCCCTGGCATTTTGATCCTTTTGTTCACTGAAGCTCACTTTAGTCTGTCAAAACATCAAGGGGAAAACCCCCAAACTGAATAGACGAATAAACACTTTTAATGTGAACAATCATATTCAGATCAACCTCTTTTGAAAAAATACAAGTCAGTGGGTTTTTTGTCCTTAAGTAACTCAAATATTGTTATTTTTTTTCTGCCTTTACTAAAATGGCACTTTTCATTTTATTGACATTTGCCAATTATGTCGAATTTTCTCACGTTGGTACCTTGTTTTCTTTTTGATTGAGGCTTATCCATTCCATTCCAGAATATCTGATCTTTGACTAACTTTATCTCGTTCTGTGAATAAATATACTATTATTAATTAGTGGAAATCACAAAAGGAAAAAAGAAGCAGTGAGCACTAGCCAGCTCGCACTTCGACATTCATACAATTTTTATAAGAAAAACATTCATTTTTATTATGTAATCTAAAACCATTATTGTATAATACTACATCTTTTAGCATATTCAAATGGGTCGACATTCCATGTGGACAGCAAGCTAGCTCACAAGAAACAGTGTGATGCACAAATATGTTCGGCTGGTAGAAGCCCAGTAGCATGGTAATAAAGTGCAGCAAAAATTTCCTTATACTGAATAAGAACTCCAGGAACTTCGGAATATTTTTGGTAAAGTTGAGGAAAAGCAACTACAGTCAGGAGAGGGGTAATCTTTAGATGTCAAAGACTGGCTGCTGGGGCCACAGTGAAATATTACACCTGAAGCCAATGAAAAACACTAGCTTGGAAAGGACTGGGTTTTTAAAAAAAAAAACAAAACAGAATTATCATATATGGATGGTTAGCATACTATGATTTGACAGCCTTACAGTGATAAAACAGCAAAGATAAATGATAACATTTATACCTTTAGCATGTAAAGAACATAGATTTAAAAATCAGCAGCAAGAAATTTGACGACAGCTCCTGAGACAAGTTATCCTACGTCCTCCACCTACTCCATGTCAATGACGACCTGCCTGAATGGTAACACAGAGTAAAAATAGTGATCTACTACTGTATGTGAGTCAGAAAGTACTGGAAAAGTGACAAAATCGTATGTTATTAAATGACAAAACATATTTAGAGGCTTTATTTAAAAATCTCTCACTGTTCATTATCAAAGTTACAAGATTGTTTGCATACCAATAGACAGACTGTAAACATAGGAAATTTTCATTAAGGAAAGATGGGTTTACTGTAATTGGATCTTTTACAAAAAATTACTGCAAGTTATTGATAACAGAATTTCTCTTTTACTTTCTTAAGTCTAATTCTCTAGAAAATTAAACCAATGTTTCCACTCCCTTGAGCTCAAGTTCAATCATGGTCACCTTAGGAAATACCCCTGTTTATTTGCTAATCAGAAATACAAATCGAGTGGCACATATTTCCATTTTCTTCTTAGGCCAAAGGTTTCGGCTTCATTATATTTCACAAGAAAACAGAAGACTTGCAATGGTCCTGTGAAGTCTTTCATGTCGCAGCTGAGGTTTAATGACGGCAGTGGAGGAAAGCAGTGGTGATGCAGAGTAAGACCAGCCCAAGTGCCCTTATCTGACATGGAATCATCTTCCTGTTTGGCTTGCAGTAGTGTTTCTGGTCAGGTTGCCTCCACCAGACCTGATTGAAGCAGAAGGGTGACATGCTCTGGTAAATCCTGTTTAAGGGTGATTCCGTTCAGGCAGGGAGTTGATCCTTCAGTCTGTTGGCTGCGGGATGATACTGATATGAAGAAAATTATCCGGGTAGCTCAGATGTTCACTCAGCCACTGCAGAGGTGTTTCCAACATTGGCTCAATTCCATGAATCATCACTTGATTCTTTTTCTCTCCATCTATTCCAGGAAAGAAATCCAACAGTAAAGAGGAAGGGTCAAGACAGAGGAAAAAAAATAATCTGTTGCCTTTTGAGAATCCTTGGTGAGGTAAGTGGGTTTAACAGCTTTAACAGGTTAAACCTGGTCTGTCTCCTGAGCAGGAAGTGTGGACATGGAGAAAGTTCAAATGTTGCAATATGTATCATCCAAAACAGAAACCTGAGGGTTGCAATGAATTCTGATAAAAATTCTGTTGCTATATGTGAAAGTATTCATTCTTTCTTAATTACTGTGCTTACCTAAGATTGACGTTAATGAAACTATAGTGGAGAAAACAGCCCATTGTACCCACTGACCAAATTTATTTTAGTTACACATTAAAAACTGTACTATATGGTTATTAAATATGTCAAGTGAAGTAGGTCAATACATATTTAAAATATGTAAAATAGAAATATGACTAGAAATCATCAAGAATAAGATCAGTGTTTGGGAAGATGTTTAATGAAACAGATGGGAGCTGTAGTTAATTTTCAATCAAGTTGTTCAAACGTATATCAGAAAGTTTTAGAGACACAGAGTTACAATTCTAATGAGAAGGAACTAAGAGTCTGACTCAGGATTCGTTTTAGAGTCAAGAAAATGGATTTCTGTCAACACCCATTCGCTAATTAAAAGAGTGCTGCAATTCACACTTGTCTTTCAAATTCAAACTTTTTTTTAACAGATTTAAGGTGAACTGTGTGTCTTTCATGATTCTGATATGATGTACTGACGACTTTTACAGTAAACAGCAGTTCCCTCCTAACCATTTCCTTGGTTGTTATAGGAAAACAAAGAAAGCAAAACCAAATTCCTTTTTTGAAAGCAAAACAAAATAGAACCTTCAAGAAACTTTGTGTCACTCCCCCTGCACACTTCTTGGTTTGTGTCTCTTAATGTCTCCAAAATACAATGTCTAAACCTCTCAGCCTCCTGGAGAGAAGAGACAAGGAAAGAAGAAGCTCGTGGAACTGTATGAGAGGGAAATACCCTCTTTTCCCCCTTTCTGCTTTGCTCATCCCTAGCGCTCTCATGTCCAGGCAAAATGGACTGATGAGGTATGGTGATAATGGCAGGGCTGACACCTGAAACAAGAGACCCCTTTAAAGAAATATTTAAATTCCCCCTTAGAAGCAGCACAAGTCCTGGGAGGTGACAGACTGACAATAAGAGAAGACACAAAAACATTACAGAGAATTCATAAAGTGATGCCAAATATACAGTGCTAACAAACACACTTCTCAATCCCAAACATAACTGAGCAGAAGTCCCAAAACAAACCCCTGAATCACTGCCATACTTTAAAACAGTTCTGGAAAAAGACATCGCCTCCTAATGCTTCTCGCCCCAAAAAAATGCTTTCATATTTTGATTTTTCTGACAATCTTTGTTGAATCTACACATACTTTTCACACAGCTGCGATCACAGTGCTAATACAATGACTAATTTTCATAATGATGGGAATCATCTATAAATAAAAGATTAAGCAATATACAGAAGACTACAGAAAGCATGGTATTAGTACTCAGAATATTTTAAATTGTTGGTATTCAAATGGATAAACCCTCAGGTATCTGGACTGATTCATTCTTTGTAAGTTCTAGATTGCCAAGGTTTCACTGCATTAAATCTTTCTTAGAATATTTGAAAACATTTCCGGTATAGTTCTCTCCATATTCTTATGTATATTTCTTTGAAATATTTTAATATTCTCAGAATCTTCCTCCTACTTAGCACTGAGTCAAAAAATGAAAGAGCAATAGTATAAGAGTTCCTTATCTATAAAATTTTTCCTTAAGCCAGAGCTACCTTTGGATACTCCGAAACAGAGTATAAGAAACAAGTCTCAACTCAAGATCCAAAGTATTGTTCCTAAAGCAATATTTAAATGTGAGAGCAAATACAGTATGGCATTCAATCCACTCACACTTAGTGCGTTTGAAAGAAAAGATCAATCCTGTTATAAAAGGATCAATGGGAGTCTGAGTTGTATAATATAAGGTGGAGAACATAAGCAGTATTCAAATACCTTGTAAAAGAAACCTAACAAATCACATTATCAGAGACCTGAATAGGGAGCACTGATTCTCTGGTTTAAATTGAGGCCTCTTTTAATATGTAACATGAAAGTGTAACTAACTAAACTTAGACAACTATGGAAATGCATCTAGGATTATCATATTCTCCAACACAACAGTTTAAGACCTTAAATATATATTTTGTCACTGCGTACATTTATCCAAATAATTTACCTGTGTATATTTATCTTGTTTTCGAACTTCCCCTATCAATACAAGGGCCACCAGAGGAATACTTAGAATGGAACAGCAGTTCCTTGGAACTCTTAACTAAAGTTTTCCTCGTATCCATCACTATAACCCCAGTGCCTAGCATGGTGCCCAACCCCTAGTAAATAGTTAATAAGTGTTTTCAGAGCTTGGACAATCTTGTTGCTGGAAGAAGACACCACCAAAATTACTGTGCAGAGAATAGTTTCTGATGGCTGGCACTACTAAGTAGAAGAGCTCTACCTATAAAGACTGTTTGGGTTGTTAAAATAACAAAAAGTCAAAATGTTTCCAGATAAGCCAAGAAGTATATATGCTATCACCTGAACTCATGCTACCATAAAGAACAATAGAGCATGACTAGACATTTTGGTAATAACAGAACTAGTGAAACGAAGCAGTGAAGAATTAGCAAGATGTTTCTTGTTTTCCTAACAGTAGAAAGGAAACACTTATGATATTGTTAAAGTAATTTGTGTTTTTGGTAAATATGTTTTTGTGTTTCAAAATGGGAATCTAGAATTTAATACTTGGGAATAAGAAACATATCACTACAAAGCAAATGACTCAGGAGAAAAATGTTATACCACACCTCACCCACTCAGATTTTTTTTAAAAGGGAGTTTGATGTGTTTTTTTTTTTTTAGTTTGATGCTTTTAAAGTAGGCAAACATTTGAAACAGTAATCAAGTGAACTAGTTCTATGTGAAATTCTCTCATACAGAGAACTTGGGGGGGTAATTCTGATTTTGATATAATTTCAAACTTCTGGAAAAGTTGCAAGAGTAGTACAAGGAATTCCCCTTTACCAGATTCATCAAGTGCTTACATTTTTCCCCATTTGCCTTATCGTTCTGTATGTATACAATTACTTTCTGAATCATTTGAGAGTAAATTAGAAATATCGAGCCCTTTCCCCCTAATGTTAGTGTGTACTTGCTAATAAAGATATTCTTTTACATAACCATGATACAGTCATCAAAATAAAAAATTAACTGATATACTACTACTGTGTAATCATTTCAAATTTTATCAACTACCCTAATTATTTCTCTCACCTATCTAGGGTCCAGCCCAGGAATCACACACGCATTTAATAGTGGACAGATTTTGCCTTTATTAACTGTGACAATTTTTGAAAAGCGCATGTTATTATTTTGTAAAATGTCCAAGTAGGTATTTTTAAACCTAATTATTTTAATTCATCTTGTAAATATAAGGATAGTCATTCATAAATACTTTGGGTTTGTAAATTAAGGAAAAAGACAGAAAATAAAACCAGAGACACTATTTCCATTAGGTAGAGGAGGAATTCAATTCACTTTAAGAGTTAGGTATTAAATCCAAAAAGGTCCTATTTCAACACAAAGAATATAATAAAATTTCATTTCTTATACCCATCTTACTTATAAATCTAAGGATTATAAAAGAAGATTAAAATGTAAATGTATCATATAATTTTGTATTATCACCAATAGCCTAATAAAAACAAGCCCAATTCTTAACTGGCATCTACTTTAAAGTGAACATTTTTAGAGTTGTGTGACGTAAGAAAAATATATTCAGACAGATGTTGGTTGTATGATTAGAATGGTAGGAATTACATATGGCAGCAAAAAAAAGAAAATCTACATTAGCCACAGAGTCATTGATGAAAATTATGAACTTAAAGCAATGGTAACTTTTTTTTTTTTAACTTTTATTTATTTATTTATTTATTTATTTTTTTAATTTTATTTTTATTATTTGCCCAAGGGGTACAGGTCTGTGAATCATCAGGCTTACATCTTTCACAGCATTCACCAAAGCACAAACCCTCCCCAATGTCCATAACCCATCCACCCTATCCCTACCCTCCCACCCCCCAGTAACCCTCAGTTTGTTTTATGAGATTAGAAGTCTCTTATGGTTTGTCTCCTTCCCCATCCCATCTTGTGTATATATAATTCTGCCTATACACAAGTGTATGTATATACAAAATACACACTAAGAATATAATGATATACATAACATAAATGAGACATAAGGGCACCTGGGTGGCTCAGTCAGTTGAGTATCCAACTCCTGATTTTTGGTTCAGGTCATGATCTCAAGGTCATGAGACTGAGCCGCACGTCTCAAGCTTTATGCTAGGGGGTGTGAAACCTTCTTGAGATTCTCTCTCTCCCTGGCCCCAAAGTAAATGAAATTTTAAAAATAATAAAAAGATTAAAAAATATATAAATGAGCCAGAAAGGAATAAGGGCCAACTCTGCATCGTTGGTTTACAAGGTGCTACTGGAAGGTGGACTGGGAGGCAGGCACGCTGAATTCCTCTTCTGGTAATGAAGGGCTCTGAGCAGGCCTCAGATCTCTTTCAGGGTGTCTCCTTATATATAAAATGAAGGAGTCTGTGTAAATCCACGGTTTGCAAATCTGGTTGATAATCAGAATCATTTGGGAGATTTAAAAAATATATAAACCTGAAACCCTCTCTAGACCTTCTGAATCAACCTCTGGGATAAATGTTACCTTAAATAAATCTTATGATAAGGGTGTAGAATTTTTCCTTAAACAAAATCTTACGCAGAAACTCAGCATATAATACAGGGGAGGGTGGGGTGGCTTTGGCTGATGTGGGATTGTGTGTCTCCCAAGTCATGCTGCCTGCTGACTTACAACCCATGGTTAATTCCTGATATGACTCCATGGGTCAGTTTGTAAACCATGTTCTAGAATAGAGGATCACTAACATGTCTTATAGTTCTAGTCTTTTATGAGTCTTTCATGCTTAAATAGCAAAATATTTCTTTCAGAGTTCAAATTAGCATAATTCACTAGTTTTGAATTCTTGGGCAAATCACTTAATCTTCTGAGTCTTAGTTTCCTCCTCTCATACTTTGGATAAAGATTAAGTGGGATATCCAAGGAGAGCACTCAGCACACAGCGTAACACAAAGCTTGGACCCAGTAGGTACCCAGTGAAATTAGGGACTTTCTTCCCCACTTCTCCCTCCTGTTCACTCCCTAAAAACACAAGAATATTGAAAATATTATAGAGTAAGTAACGACAAAAGACTAGCTTTTCAAAGATCATGGTTTAGTAACAAGAAGTAAACACTCACTGTATTTCTTTCCTGTATACAAAGTTATGGGAATAAGGTAATTCTTTCAGTACTAAGATGTATCAAAAGACATATAAAAACCATGAATTTAATTATGTGATTAGCATGCAAAGGGCTGTGAGAATTTGGCCTAATGCTAATATACACTCTAAATTATTCAGTCCCATTTTTAGGTAGTGTGGCACATAAATTTTATGAATGTGCTAAAAAAAGAGAAAAAAATGACAATGAAAACGCAAAAACTCAATTATTATGCAAACAGAATGAATGACAGTTTAAAAAATTCCTTAAGTACTGTAAACCCTCTGAATTAAATTAGTAGTGCTCTCAACATATATATATGTATGTCTGACATATATATCACTGACAAGTCAAACGAGCCCTACCGTATAACTGTTATGTTATTTAATAGATTTTAGGTAACGTTCTAATTTTTTTTTTTAAAGAGGAGAACATTCAGGTAGGGGTAAAATAAACTTACAAAATCGTAATACATTGAAAAATATATTATTTGAGAACTGCCAATATATGAGGAATCTGCCTTTTAGAGATTTCTATTAGCAGTGGCTCAAATCTTCCCCAACTCAATCTACATTTTAGTCCTTATTTTTTGGCCAATTTTCAGTAAGGAATATGACCTAAATGTCTTTAAAAATAGGTTAGCTGAGATTCTAGGGAGATGCATGGGTTTCATTTTTACTTTTAATTAGCATACTAAATATGTGAAATCTCCTTGACTTTAAAGGAAGCTAAAGAAATGGATGGTGTACCTTCAAAGATAAATGCTTTAATCAGAAAATTTCAGTTTAATTAATCTTTTTAGCTCATACTTGTGAACATGGAATAGTAGAAATCTAAGGCTAAGTGCTGTAACCATTGCATTTAGCTTTGTGGTTTCACATTTATATTTTGTAATTCAGCACAAAATGACTTGATTTGTTATCTTGGAATGTGTGATGCTGAAGATAAAACTTTGGGAAAGTACTTAATACCTCTGAAAAAGTTTTAAACAAATGAAGAGTTGAGCTTTTGGATTATTACTAGTCTGAACAATTTTGTTCTGTCTGACAAATTCTCTAACCTCTGATATGTTCATTAGTAAACGCCAACTAATTGAATCCATCGACATGAAAAACCACAGGCAGAAATCTGAAGTGCATACATCATGCTGAAGGATTTTGACTCTGCCTCACCAGTAATAGTCAGTGAGGTCAGGTCAAAGAGGGTTAAACCAAGCCAGGATATAGCCAAAGGAATACATCAAACGCTGATTTTAAAAGGGCAATTAATCTTAGACAGAAATGCTTCCTGGGGAATGAGATCTCAATCTTAAGAGCACACTACATGATGTAGCAGTAAAAATGAACATATACAAGCTTACAGAGCTTTTATCCTATGATCACAAACAGAAGGAGAGTGCTGTTTATCAGAGAAATACAAACCCATTTAAAAATACTTACATTAACTTCTTCCGGATCTATACTCACTTAGCAGAACAGGTCTTAATGAACATGTAATATCACAGTTAACATATACCACATATCTCTTTCCATGTGTAATTTTTATATTTTATATATTTAAAAAACTATTTCTGCCCCAAATATTCCCAGAGCCTTAGCTCTTAACATTCTAAACAAGATTTTCAAAACAAGTCCATGTTAATTCTTTCATGGACTTTTACTTATAATCTTTATATTTCTTAATGAGGAAGACATAAACCAAACTTTAAACCAACAAAACTATAATCTACTAAATAATTAAAAGAGAATTATATTAAATTAAGAGACTATAAGACCATCTTAATAAACCAATTGAAAGCCTCCTGCTAATTAAATTAAAATGTGATAAAAGTTAGAAACTTAAACTTATTCTTTTAAACTCAAAAAACAAAATAAAAATTTTTTTTTATTTTATTTTTTCAGTGATCCAACATTCATTGTTTACGAAAACTTTGAAAATACAGGTTCAAATGTTTTTGATCTGCTTTCATAAAATGACCCAGTATAATTCTAGCTGAGTGTAATAGGGACCATTAATATTTGTCAAGTATGAATTACAGGACAGTTCATTGTTTTATTTAAAATATAAACAATAATTACACTGTTTACATATGGTCAGAATGAGGTCTCACAGGACTGTTTTAATGAAGAGATGACTAGCTTTTAATCACCTGCATGTGTTATTATTTTGTTAAGGGAATTTTGTTTTGTAGTGTTAAAGATGAAATGTTAATTGCACAAGTGTCTACATCCACTTTTTAAAAAATCAGGTTAATTCATTAAACTTCTTGAGATTTACATAAAGAACAAAAATTAGGAGGAAATCAGAGGCATCATCTGACAGGTACAGTAATCTCATTTCCACTCAGGGAGAATAAGGAAAATTAACAGTTTATTACTTTTTTGACTTCAGAAAAGACTTACGTCAATGGACTAAGTCATTAACAGGTTCTGTATCACCAAGATTAGTCCATTCTGTCCATGTGGTAGGAAAAGCACAATGATGGAGGGAGAGTAAAACAGTCAAGGCAAAGAACTTCACTCATTTTAGTTTAGAATTTGATGGCAGCAAAGAAACTATTATAAGTACCAAGTTTAAACTAAGCCTAACAAATTTCTTCTGTCCAAACTTGAGAACAGTAGATTTTTGCCCATGAGGGTTATATTTAAAAGAGCTTTTTGAACTCCCATTATGAATGACACTACATCATTCTTTCACACAAAATATGCATCCAGTGAGGGAGAGAGAACAATGAAGAGCAGCGAGTGTCAGGACGAGACTGAAAGGGCAAGTGACCAGTGACCTAGTCCCGCAGGCCAGACTCACAGTATCTCAGCAGAGCTATGAATGGGCCTTCAATGATTACGTGTGGATCGCTGAAACTTCCAAAAAATGTGGGAACTACTGCTCAGGGTCTTCAGTGAAAAACTTTCACTAAGAGCAACACTTTTAGACCCCCCTCTCACCTTAAGATTTTTCCATTAAATATATTTTAACAAGTGTATGATAACTGAGCTGGCTACAGAGATTAAGTAGATGACCTAGCTTCTTTCTTTCTTGCCAGAGCCAGATTTCTGGCATATTCTAGTCATCTATTAAAAAAAAAAAGTAAAAATCAGTGGCATAGAACTCTTGCCATAATCTGATACATAAGCAGTTACACTATCAGTTTACATTTAAGATTCATCATAAATTTATACCTTCTGTGTATACATCAAATCAAATACCTGTCAACGCAGAGTAGGATTATCAACAAACAAGAAAATAGTGTTTCTTTCTATCTCTATTTTGCAAATTTCCTACGAGTATAGTTATTTGTAAAAAAAAAAAATAACAAAACTGTGGAGGAAAAAGATGTTAACTGTAAAACCTTGGAAAAATATGATTATGAAATCTCATTTAAACAAATACTTTGTTTAAGCCCTACAACCATCCTATGAGGCTAGTAGCAGTAACTATCCTTATTTTACAGAATAAAAAACCTGGATCCATTAAAAAAGAATGAAGAAAGAAAAGAAAGAAAGAAAGGGAGGGAGGGAGAGAGAGAGAAAGAAAAGAAAAAAAAGAAAAGGAAAAGAAAAAAGAAAAAAAAGGAAAAAAGAAAAGAAAAGGAAGGAAGGAAAAACAAACAACTAAATGATCTTCCCAATGAGTATGAAGGTACAGAGGGATACTACAATGAAAACAAATTCTAAATGAGTGAAAAAAGAAGTACTAAAATTGTAAAACCTATTATTCTTACTCCTAAACCTTCGTTCTGATGCAGTTTGGGGGTTTGGAGGGTTTAGGTTTCTGTGGCATGAATTTGAGAACTGAAATAGCACCTCTTCTGGAGAGGGTCAGTGTCGGCATGCCGACAGAAGTGACCACTGGTTCAAACCTCAAATCACAAGATTATCAATCAACTAACTTCAATTCTAACACTCAAAGGATCTGTCTCCTATGAATAACATGAGATTTAGACGTTTCTTTCTCTAATTGCTCTATGTCTGGAAAAAAATTATAACATCAAACAGTTAATTCACTTTATAAACAACCTAATATTATGTTACAGAGCAAGAAGAAAAAGGTGAATGCACCATCTTCTTTTACTTTTTGTAAAAGACTATTCTGCTGTTTTTCTCATAAAAATAAAGTAGTATAACTTTTTCTAAGATTTTATTTCAGAGAAAGAGAGAGAGAGAGAGAGAGAATGAGCAGGGGGAGTGGCAGAGGGAGAGGGAGAAGCAGATTCCCCACTAAGCAGGAAGCCAGAAATGGTATTTCCGGTTGGCTTAATCCCAGGACCCGGGGATCATGACTGAGGTGAAGGCAGACATTTAACCTTAACCGACTGAGCCATCCAGACACCCCTAAAGCAACATAATTTTTTTAAGTTAGACGACCTAAATGGGGCATAATAACCCCTAACTGCAGTTGTTAACATTATCTTCCAATGTACTAACGAAGCAAATAGATCACTTAGCTTCTCAGTGCTTTTCCCACATTTCTGACATCACTAAAAATTTTCTTCACATTTGTGGGAGAGAAATTGAAAAATCTGGCTAGTCCCTCAGCAAACAGAGTAGGGAAATTTTAGATGAGCATTTTAGACCAGGTATTATCCCTAGCAACTAGCCCTGGATAGCTGGTAAAGGATTCTATTTCTATGGTGCTCAGGTGGTATGTCTGACCTGGTCTCTCCTTTTCATCTAATTTCTGCTCATCTTTTAAGACAGCTCAGTCTTCACTACCTCATCCAGAATAGAAAAGAACAATTCCAGGTGCTTCCTAAAATTCTTTGTGTATCTCCATTCCTGCACACACCCCATGTGGGCACTTTTTTGCCCATTCCAACTGTATCAAAGTTTCATAAAAGCAGGAACTACGTCTCACACCTCTTATTGCGTCCAGTGCCAGAAGTCAGTATGACGCAAAGGAAATGACTGACAAAATCCACAACATCAAATGGAAACCAAAACTTAAATGGGAGTTGGGAAGGTTCTGAAGGAGTAAATAAATTCCCAGGAAGCAGAGCAGAAATGGAAATGCAAAAAGCCAAGTGGCTACAGGATTCTACTTGTTGGTAAGAGAGACACTGGGAAACTTCGCTGATTTGCCATGGAATGTAAGCCTTTCCCTACACATACACTCTATCTGTACAATAGCATATATGAATTCTCAGGTTTCAACCAGCCCAACTGTGACAGAGGACTGACTACCTGGAACCCTGATATAAACTTATCAAAGTGAAAATGGACATTTTTTGAAAGAAGATGAGTTCGGGAAGGAGACAAATCATACGAGACTCTAAATCTCATGAAACAAACTGAAGCTTACTGGGGGGTGGGGAGGTAGGGAAAGAGTGGCTGAGTTATAGACATTGGGGCGGGTCTGTGCTATGATGAGTGCTGTGAAATGTGTAAGCCTGATGATTCATAGACCTGTACCCCTGGGGTAAATAAAATAAAAAAAAATACAAGAAAAAAAAGGTCAGAGAAAGACAAAAAAAAAATGGACATTTTTATTCTCCTAAGTGTAACTTCAAAGGTTCTTATATATTACATTAGAAAACTGGGAAATAAAATACGATTGGGCAAAGCTTATAGGTATTTTGTATTCTCTAAAGTAAAAGAATAAAAGCTATGTTTTTAAATTTTTGTTGTTACTTTTTTTGTAAGTTGTTTTTAATGAACAAAGAAAGAAGTATTTCACTTCAGGTCTGGTACAGAAGCTTAGCTCTGAGTCATTTTAACTACAGCTGACACCACCAAAAAAATTCACCTGAGCTCACCTTTGGTTATTTCCGGTTACCTCTAATTTGCCTAACTCCTCTAGCCACTTACAAAACAAAGCAAAAAAAGGAACACACAAAGCAGCTCATCATTAGTTACTCCACGAGAACAATGACCTAAAGCATGTCTTCATAAATATCAGTACATTCTACTTTCTTATGATGAAATAAGGCAAAATTCCTTCACGCATGAATCACTTGTTGTAAGGAGCAGTAGACAATGGTGCCACATAACATTTATGAAGTACTTTCTCTTTTTATCATGTGATGACAGCCAGTTCTTATCCACACACACCCAATCTTACAGTCTTTCGCTTTCAACTTAAGTCGGGTGCAGGTGGTTCAAAATGCTTCACATTTGACAATACCACAGGTGTAATGAACCAGACAGTCAACAGTTCTTTACTGAAACAGTGACTCGATGTTTTGGATACCCCCCACAGATCCTGAAACGATGGTTATTTTCCAATATGAGGTTACAAAAGGAAGAGGCAAATAAAAGTTTTTCCAAAGGTAAGATACTGGTTTTAGAAATGTGGCCTCCTCTGGTATGAGAGGTACTATCAAAAATACCTCAAAAGTATAGGTGCTATTTATATCATTTCAATGAAGCATGTGTATAGTATGTATGTGTACTCCAATCAATGCAAGTGTGTGACAGCTGGGAAGAAGTCACAAAGGTACCCACCTATAGCATCTGAAATTGTCTGAAAGGCAGATTTATAGATTACAGTTTTGAGCGGCTACCTCATTGGCCCTCTTCAAAGAAAATGTAAGGGAAATCACATTGTCTATTCTCCAGGGATGGATGTGCAGGTTGGGCAGGCTACAAATTTAGAAGAGAATAAAGAGCCTTTAAAAGAATAAAACACTACACAAATCTGTGTGCCATTACTGTGCAGGGCCACGCTAATCTTGTATGTATTGTTGTGATCTGGGTGTAGAAATGGCAAAAGAGGACAAACATACATTCTGACAGAGCGCGCCAGCTCAGAGTGTGTGACTGCTTTTCATCTTCATGTCTGATTGTCATAGCCACCATTTTGTAAATTCAATAAGAAAGTGGCCAGAATTATATACAGCAACACTAAAAAGAGCAAAATGGACACAACAAAAACAGTATAAGTTCAGGTTCCTAAGATCATATCAGTAAATATTGTAGGAGAAAACAGCATGAAGGCAAGATCAGGTACTAAAACATAAATCATAGAATAAAGAGTTAGAAAAAAGCAAACATTTCAAAATGTTACTTTAAACTAAACAAAAAAGTTAAAAGGCTAAAGAAGTGAAAATGAAAACAAATGGAAGCACGCTAAAGCAAAAAAACCAATAAACCAGGAGATGGAGATCTGAGTTCTAAACCTAGTTCTGCAATTAAGAAGTTAAGAAACCCTAAGCTGCTCATCTAAGAAATCAAGAGACTGAACTAAATTACCTTTAAGGTTCTAAAGATTTTTTTAAAGATGTCAAATATAAAATTAACACCCAACCAATTTTTCCTGTTCTCCCCTCATCACTGTGTTTTTGTGAATTTTGCTGCTGGCTGGGACATACACCATTACAGAACAGTCTTCTTCCAAGGGTTTGAGTTTCTTTGTGATGTTCTCACTCAGTAGGCACAAATCTTATTTTATTTTTTTAAGATTTTATTTATTTGACAGAGAGAGACAGCAGTGAGAGCACACAAAAGCAGGGGAAGCAGCAGGCAGAGGGAGAGGGAGATGCAGGCTGCCTGCTCCCAATATGGGGCTCAATCCCAGGATCCTAGCACTATGACCTGAGCTGAAGGCAGACGCTTAACTGACTGAGCCACCAAGGTGCCCCAGGCAAGGATATTATAAAGAAGTTAATTTTAAATGACATAAGTTTTTCAAAGTAGATTGTCAAAAAATATCCAAGAAAAGAACAGTAAAGGGGCACCTGGGTGGCTCAGTTGGTTAACTGTCTAACTCTTGATTTCGGCTCAGGTCATGATCTCATGGGTCCTGGGATCATTCCCTGCTCAGGCTCCATGCTGGGTGTGGGGCCTGCTTAAGAGTCTCTCTCCCTCTCCCTCTCCTCCTGCTTCACTCTCTAAAAAAAAAAAAGAACAGTAAGGTAGCCATTTCAATATAAACTTAAATGTCAATTGCTCTTTTTTTTTTAACTGAAGTAGAGTTAACCATACAATATTATAGGAGTTTCAGGTGTACAACACAGTGATTCAATATTTGCATACATTACGAAATGATCACCACCATTAGTCTAGGTACCATCTGTCACCACATAATTTCAATTACTCTTAGTTGATAAAAGCATTTTTTCAGTGTTCTTTAAAATACTACAAAGTACTAAAAAAGAATGAAAAATACAGTACAGAGAAATGAGTAACTGAAAGCCAATGCTTGCAAGATGGGACAGGTATGAAGTGTATGAGTCCCATTTCTGTTAGCAATAAAAATGATTACTATCTTAATTATACTTCAAATGGAAAAACTAATCTATATTCCCAAATCCTCAAGAATGTGGCAAAATAGACATCAGACAGATTTAAAAAGAAAAACAAAAAACCAACCCTTACAGCATGGAGAAAATGAAATGGAATGGTAAGATTATTCCTGAATCAATAAAAGTTACTAGGAGTTTCTCAGTGAAAATTTCTGTAACCTTAGTTCAAAAATAAAAGTTTACTTAAATAAGGAGATACAGGAAACTGGCAATACTGGTTGTCCCTGGAGAGGGAAACTGAATTAGTGTTTGGTAGATATAGGTATGGCAAGAGACTTTTCAATAAATTCTTTATATACTTTCTGATTTTGGAACAATACAAATACAATTTTAAAAATTATGTAACTGAAGATACATAAAAAATTTTAATAGGGCCTCATCAAAATTAAATACTTTTACTTTTCAAAAGAAAATTAAGACATGTCATAGACTAGGAGAAACTAACTGCAAATCCTATATCTGATAAAGACTTGTATTCTGGGGTGCCTGGCTGGCTCAGTCAAAAGAGCAAGTGAATCTTGATCTCAGGGTGATAATTTTGAGCCTCATGAAGGGTATAGAGATTACTTAAATAAAACCTAAAAAGAAAAAAAGACTTGTATCCAGAATATACAAATAACTCTCAAAACTCAGTAATAGGATGAAAACTCCATGAAAAAATGAGAAAGGCATCTGAACAGACATTTCACCAAATATATCCACAAATAATAAGCACATGAAAACATACTCAACATCATTAGTCATTAGGGAAATAAAAAAATAAAACCAAGAGATACCACTACACAACCACTAGGATGGCTATAATAAAACAAAAAATGTTGCCAAGGATGCAAGGCTGGTAGGACTATAATATGATGTAGCCACTTTGCCAAAGTTTAGCAGTTTCTTAAAAATTAAACACAAACCTACCATGCAACCGAGCAATTCCATTCCCAGGAATCTATTCAAGAAACATGTAAACGTATGTCCACACAAAAACCTGTATACAAATGTTCAGCAGCATTATACATAAAAGTGAAAAGCTGGAAACAATCCAAATACCCATCTTTCAGTGAATGAATAAACAAAATAAGATCTATATATCCAACTGAATACTATTCAGTAATAAAAAGGAACAAACTACTGATACATGCTACAATATGGATGAAACCCAAAAAACATTACACTAAGTGGGAAAAAAAAACAGTTGCAATTTCATTCGATTGCATTTATGCAAAATATCCAGAAGAGCAAAATTACAGACAGAAAGCAGACCAGTAGTTGTCTACAACTGGCAGTAGGGGCAGAGATTAGCTGCAAACAAGCACAAAGGAATTTTTGAAGTGACAGATATGTTTTAAAACTAGATTATGGTGATAACTACACAACTTATAAGTTTATTAAAACTAAAATTTGAAGGCGCAAAAAAATATTTAACTGAAACTCTTAGTGAAAACTAAAATTACACAGCAATAAAGACAGACTATGATTCTCCAACAGTATTACAATCAACTTAATGTTAACTGTGCCATGACTTAACGATCCTAAACAGTGTTTCAGGTAATGACACAAGGAAAGAATTCAGTATGTGAAATACTGAGTAAACATTTTTACCCTAGCACGAGAGATAGGAGAATGCGTAAGACAATATCAAAAAGCCTTGCCTATGGAGTCTAGTAGAGCACAGTGAAGACAAATGATACAGTAAGACCTTATACAATAACATTTATAACTCTTAAACCAATGAAACTTGTTTAATTTCAACAATCTTGAGTAGTCAATGATCTTTTCATCAACCCCTTCTAGTCCTGGTTCTGATGGTATTTTAGATGGCCCCCTTCACTCCTCCTATTGAGCATTTGTGCACACTAGAAGAGCTAGATACAGGCATGCCAGGAAAGGCAAGCACGTTTGATTAAGGGAAAAAGTTACAGTCATAAACCAAATGACCTATTTTGCATTCCATACTCTTTGTTCAGTCATTTAGGCTAAAATATCAACATTCCCCTAGTCTCACTTTGTTTCCAATTGTGGTTGTTAGGCAAACTATTTCCTTAGACACTACATGCTTCTTGAACTGTGTGATATAGTTAATTGACTAATTAGTTAATTGACTAATTAATAAGTAATAATACAGTCACCCAACTTAGAATACGTTAATAAGAAACATACCATTATCTACTGAAGTTATACTGTTATAATAATATTAATATATTTATTAGTGTCTTACCTCTTTCCATAAAGAATATAAAGTAGCGAGTTTAAAAATTTCTCTATATAATACATACAAGTCTGTACAACATATTAATAAATATAGTAACAGTCCACTGAAATTTCCCCAATAACTTGGCAACAAATGAAACTATGATTCCAAGTCACTCAGTAATAGGGTGATGATCAAATTACGGGTCATTGATATGAAGGACCATAGTAGTGCTGCTATTTAAAAAACAGCTTAAAGTATTCTTAATGACTAAAACTATGTTCATGTTGTGCTAGGTGAAAGATGAGGCAGGCAATACAATTTTATAAACAAATACATAACCCTCTCAAATACTTAAATGTCCATATGCATGTGTGTGTGTTAACTGTGGTCTCTATGGGTGTGGTCACTCTATGAGTTAGAGAACGATAGCATTTTTCTTCTTTTATTGTTTTTGCATTTTCTTTGTGTTCCTTGTATTGCAATTAAGAAAACAGAATTCAGCAATTTTTATATTTTTCCCTTTGCCTACAGGAAATTAACTTTAACCTAAGCTACAAAATGAGGACTGTGAAATAGGCTAAGTTCTTAATTGCACATGTGAAATGTCAATGCCTAAGTGAACAATGCTGAAACACTAGGAAGTGGTAGAAAATCCAAATAAAATACTTATCCGTTATTCAGTATTTTGAACTTTAAAATATTAACCAAAAGTAAGAAAAAAAATTTTTTTTTTAAAGATTTTATTTTTATTTATTTCACAGAGGGAGAGAGATCACAAGGAGGCAGAGAGGCAGGCAGAGAGAGAAGGGGGAGCAGGCTCCCTGCTGAGCAGAGAGCCCGATGCGGGCCTCGATCCCAGGACCCTGAGATCATGACCTGACCCGAAAGCAGAGGCTTTAACCCACTGAGCCACCCAGGCGCCCAAGGAAATTTTTTTACCATCTCTTATTCCTTTAGAATGAGGAGACACAATGCGAAATATAAAATAGTATTTACCAGAACTGAACTTACAAATGAAAGATGCAGGGTACCGGAGAGGTGGTAAGAGAGTAATTAAAAAGTATTATTTTATTTTGCCAAAGAGAGTCAATTCTTTATTTTGTTAGTGTCAATAATTTATAAAATAATAAATTAAATATTAAGTGCTTCTGTTTTAAAAGATTGTTCCCTACGAGATAATGAAAATATTTTCCTGAAGTAACCAGTAAATGCTATTTATAAATGCAGAATGCTTATATTATACCTCAGAAACAAAAAGAAATGAAAGAAATGTTTTAATATTGCTGGTAATATTAATATTACCTTCAGGAGCAACTGCAGAAGGACAAACTTCTTTGAGGAGATCGCCTAGTGTATGCAATTGTCCATCTGCAGCCACAGGACGAAAAAGCTTCTGAATGAAAGGTCGTTCGGTTGTTGTCTATTTGAAAGATGAAAAAAAGAATTCAAACAATTAAGTCTTTGTTGCTGTGAATTAAAATTAATACATGAGGAATTTAAAGCTGGCATCAGATGCCTTCTGATACAGTGTATCAGAAGCATACAATATTACAGATGTGGTAATATTATAAAAAATGCTTAACATAAAATCAAGTTAATCTAATCATGAGGAAGCAATCAGACAAATCCAAAATGTGCGACACTCTAAAGACAACTGCCCAAAGAAGAAAAGAAAAGGAGAGAAAAGAAAACAAAAGACAACTGGCTTCAAATAAGTCAAAGGCAGAACAAAACTACAAAAATATTAAAACGGATTGGTGAAATATAACAACAAAATACAAAAATAAATCTTGACTGAATACTGGGTTGGAGGGAAAAATCAGCTATAAAAAACGTTTTTGGAATAACTGAGGAAATGCAGAATAAACATTAGACAATACTACTGAAATAATGTTAAATACTTAATGGTTGTAAGGATAATGGTTATAAGGACATCCTTTAAGAAATTCATGCTTACATATTTAGGGATGAGGAGCCATGCTGTCTGTCTGAAACATACCTTCAAATGGTTGAGAGAGGGTACGCATGAGCACGCGTGAGTGCACATATGAGAAAATGTTAACTACTGGTGAATCTAGGTGAATGGTATACAGTCTTAGTTGTTTCATTATTTTAATTTTTCTATACATTGGAAAATTTTCAAGAAACAGACTCATAAATAGAGAACAAACTGATGGTTGCCAGAGGGGAGGAAAGTGGGAGAATGGGAAAAATGGGTGAAGGGGAATGGGAGATACAGGTTTCCAGTTCCGGTGTATACTAACTATACTTCAATTTAAAAAATTAAAAAGAAAAATAAATCAGAATTCCCCCCCCCAAAAAAACGGCAAAATACCAGATATAGTATTTCCTCTGACAACTGTGATTAGCACTATGTCATAATTTACTGCTAATAATTTCAATGTATTGCCCACTTTTAAAATTCAGTTTCATTTATAGGAGCATGACAATGATGAGGAAAGCCTCATGACACACAATGCAGAGGCCCTGGAATCAACCAGTATATGAATAGCACTATGACTTATACACTCTATGATTCTGCATCCAGTTTTGGAAAATCAGGACATTCTGTATCTCTTAAGTTTTTTGTGGAAAAGAGTGAAGAATGTATGTATGCCAAGCACACAGAAAGACACAGACACAGGGAGAGAGAGAGAATGAATGAATGAATAAATGAAATGTTAAAGATAATAAACACCCTGCCCCAACTGTTATTTCATTTTTTTTTTTTAAGATTTTACTTATTTATTTGACACAGAGAGATCAGATCACAAGTAGGCAGAGAGGCAGGCAGAGAGAGAGGAGGAAACAGGCTCCCCACTGAGCAGGGAGCCCGATGCGGGCCTCGATCCCAGGACCCTGAGATCATGACCTGAGCCGAAGGCAGAGGCTTTAACCCACTGAGCCACCCAGGCGCCCCTGTTATTTCATTTTAAGATGTTAAGTTTTCATAGTTTAAGTTTCCAGGGATAAAAAATCATAAAAACATACAAGAAGAGAACAATGCCTTATATTTTTTAAGTATATATATTTTATAAGTAAATATATTCATATACTCATATTTATACATAGTATTTTTAAATTTTTTACATATTTTTATACATTTTCATATAGTGCTTTATGAGAAAACGATTTCAAATTCCTAACCACTAAAGACAAGTCTGCTTGTGTATTTTTTTTTTTTAAGATTTTTAAATTTATGTATTAGAGAAAGAGAGAGAGATAGCACAAGCAGGGGAGCAGCAGGCGGAGGGAGAGAGTGAGGCAGGCTCCCCTTGGAGGAGGGAGCCCAATGCGGGGCTTGATCCCACCATCCTGGGATCATGACCCAAGCTGAAGGCAGATGCTTAACCGACTGAGCCACCCAGGCGCCCTAGTTTGCTTGTTTTTTTAATCACAGAGGTATAGCTTAATTTCTTCAATGTAACTATTAAAGATTTGGTATAAAAAATAATCTGTTTTTAGGTATGGACACAAACTAAAATGTAAGAACAGACACGATACAAGCTTGTGAGCTACCTTTCCGAGCTTTTTTTTTTA